>JAUTDX010002790.1:0-64276 GCA_030844895.1 Ambrosia x helenae | reverse complement strand
TTTGTGTATAGAGGGGTGTACCCTATGCTTAGGGAGTTTTTCAAAAAAAAAAAAATGATGTTACACCTTTAGTCCAAATGTTTTTCTTTTTTACTTTTAACACAAATATTTTCATCATTTATAATTTAACACTAACAATTTAATTTTCCACTTTTAACCCAAAACTTCTCATTTTTTTACTTTTAACACAAAGATTTTCATCTTTTACAATTTAACCCTAACACATTTTTTTCTTTCAACTTTGGTCCCACATAATTTTCATCTTACGCAATTTTTTCGTTTAAGTTCCGTTCTAAATTATGCGAGTTATAACAAGTTCATCGCAATGGGCGGGTCCTAGACCGACTTAGTTACTTCACATTAACCATAGTTATTAAAGTCATCGATTTTACGCCTTTGGCATTAACACGTTGTAACGAGCGTGTGGTTCTACGATTTTTACGTCTTCTTTTCATTTGGTATTATTTTTCCTTTTTTTTTTATTTATTTTACGAGCTTTTTGCTGTTAATGGTCGCGTGTGATGGTGTGACATTAATGCTACTTGGTATGGTTTTACACCCCCGCCACAACGTGAGGGGACTTAATACTAGTTAACATCTAAAAAAAAGTACAAAACTAGTAGTCGGGTCGGATCCCATATATGGAAGGTGCATGACAACGGGTCATTCAGAACAACAACATTGACCTATGACCATAGTGGACCCAAATATATTGGTCCAGGTTTTACGGCTTTATTTGCACCTAATTAGCTTACTACTACAAGTCAATAACTATTGAACATATTAAAGCGTTACAAAACGCTGCCGTATCACATTATTCCCTCAATTTCAACGGTCAATATTCAAATCCCTAACCTTCCACCGTCACCTTTAACTTGAACATTTCGTTCCCTCCTACCTTTGACCCATATCCATACCAATATATAAACACTTTTAATCGTAAAGATTCTTTAAACCCACCTAATACTCCCCAAAATATTCATACCCATATCATCAAATCTTGTTTTTGATTTAAAAAAGTTTATAAAAATGGCATTTTTTTGGAAGAGACCAAGAGCTAGCCGTTTGGCTGGCAAGAAACTTCTTTCAAAGCAAAGTTCTAGGATAGAACTCACCATTCCAACACATTTTCGATGCCCGATATCGCTTGATCTTATGAAAGACCCGGTGACCTTGTCAACGGGTATTACATACGATCGAGAAAGCATCGAAAAGTGGATAAGAGATGGAAACCAAAACGTGTCCGGTCACTAACCAAGTCCTCACAAATTTTGATCAAATACCGAATCACATGATCCGAAGAATGATTCAGATTGGTGTGTCGAAAATCGGGCTCATGGTGTTGAGAGGATACCTACTCCTCGAACACCGATTACCTCCTATGATATCATGGAAATTTGCTCGAAAATGATGGCTTTCGCTTCGAAAGGGGATGCGAAAAGGTGTCTAGATTTGGTGGAGAAGGTAAATGTTTGGGCTAATGAAAGTGAACAAAATAAAAACCTTATTAAAGATAATGGGCTAGGGTACGTGTTAGCGGCTTCATTTGATGCGTTTTCGAGTCTTTCGTTCGAAAAACATGAAGATCTTCTAAAGGAAAATTATGTTATTGTTAACATGGATGTTTCCTTAGGGTTGAAGGGCGATCTAAGCTTGGATCAAAGCAATCTTTACGTTGCATGACATGGTTATTATCAAAAGATAATTTGTTAATAAAAAAAAGTTGTGTATTAACCCTAAAAGAGCTTCTTTCCACTGATGAAGCCCATGTAAACACCTTAATCAACATTGATGGGTTCCTGAAGCATTGATTAACCTTATAAATGAACCCGATAGCCATTTCGGTTAAAAAATCTTCTTTTTCAGTCATATATCACATTCTTTCAACCCAAATTGGTCACAACAAACTCTCATCAAGATTCTTAGAGTTAGGTGTTGTTGAATTGAGCTTAGATGCTCTTGTGGAAGCCGATATAAGGGTTTAAGCGAGATGGCATTAGGCGTTTTGGATCGCATCTCTGACTCAAAAGAAGGAAGGGAAAGAGTGCAACAACATGCATTGAGTGTGGTCCATTGCTAGTGAAAAAGATACTAAGAGTGTCTTCTTTGGCTACTGATTTTTGTGTTTCAGTGTTATGAAGCTTAGCAACAATGGTGATAGGAGTGCTTTGGTGGAAGCACTTCATGTTGGTGCTTTTCAGAAGCTGTTGCTTATGTTGCAAGTCAACTGTGGGGAAGAGACAAAGGTGAAGGCTACTGAGATGTTGAAGTTGATGAATCAATACAAGAATAAGTTGGAATGTTTTGATTCTGCAGATTATAGGTTATCTTAGAAAGTCTTATTGAGTTTTGGTAGATTGTAATTAATTTTGTTGATAAATTTTGACAAGAGTATTGAAGGAAATGGGTAAATTATGTATAACCTGAAAATGGAGATACAAAAATTTTGTTAACTTGTACAATCAAATTAAAAAATATTTAAGTATATTTGGTTCGTTTTCTTGTATGAACAAACAATAATTGTACTAACTCAATGCAATATTATAGTTTGTGTTTATTAGAAAATAAAAATATTGTATACAACCCTCTTAATTATGAATTTGTATGCACTTCATCTCATAGCAACAAGTAGTGCTGCAAATGAACTAAACATTAGGTGAATATTTCGTAAATCATTTGGCGGAAAGTTCGTTGTTTAATCAATAAACAAACACTAATAAGAAATTTCGTTCGTTTATCTAAACAAACAAACATGAACAGAGGTCATGTGTGTTCATTTATGTGCGTAAACGTTTGCTAACGTGTTCGTTTATGTTCGATATCAACATTAGGTTCATTAAACTTTTATTAATTTAAGTACCTGTAATTCCTAGTAATAGATTATTTAGTAAATATTAGCGTTTACATATTCATATTACTTCATTATTTTGATTAACTATTAATTTTAGCGGTTAAATGAAGACTTGGAGGGTTTTTTTTAATTAAATGAGTACAATTCAAGTTTAATATGATTATTTTTTTTATTATGTTGGGATATTTTGTTTTGGTAATTACATTATCAAGATTATATCAAGTATGTTTGGATAATTGGGGTTAGTATATTTTGTATGGATCAACGTAATGTTTGTGATAAAGATACGATTTTATTCAAAAGTTAATACATGGTTTGTGTTCATTTCTTTTCATGAACGCTTGCTTGTGTTCATGAACATTCTTTTGTGTTCACAATGTTCATTTATGTTTGTTTATACTCACTTTTATTCGATACCTAAAATTAACAAACGAACACGTGCACGTTCATTTTTCTTAACAAACAAACACAAACAAAAATTCTCATTCGGTATCATGAATAGTTTGTGAACATAGTATTTTCTTAACAAACGAACACAGACAAGGCATTGCTCGTATTCGTTCGGTTCGTTTGCATCCCTAGCCACAAATGCACGTTATTAAAGAAAACTAATAATTATGTACATGTGTGTGGATGTATGTATGTATGTATGTATGTATGTATGTATGTATTTGAAGTCTACTGAACATATGTACACGGGCTGCCCGCTTGTATTGGAAGTATGGCAACAAGTTTTGGAGGTGGTGCAAGTTTCTAGATCAGTTCCTTTTTATGTCAGAGACCTCTTGGGCTTCACAAATCGGCTACGACTGGACATCGACAAAGAGAGGCTCTGTACGCGGTAGTTTTGACCACTTTTTGGAGTGTTTGGCGAGCTAGAAATGAAGCCGTTTTTAACCATAAAGAGCCTACGGTACAGACGATCGTCGAAGAGATAAAGGTTATGAGTTTCTTGTGGATTAGGAACCGGGCGAGAATGGGGAATATGACATGGCATGGCGCAGATTCGACACGGCCAAGATGGGGAAGTCCGGATAATGACAGTAGTGTAGTTATTTTGTTTTCGTTGTAATTTCGTCTGCTTGTTTTTGCTGCTATACTAGTACACGGGTTTGTCTTTGGTCGTGTAACTCTATTGCTAGCGTCTTGCTAGTATGTCGGAATATAAAAGTTTGGTTGGCCGTTAAAAAAAAAAGAAACGCGTAGATTAGTTAAATAAAAAGTGCAAAGCCAAAAGATGACATGGTCTACGTACTCATTTAATTTGATCCTCCAATTTGCTTTTTTTTTTTAAATCAACTTTCATTCCACCAACCAAGGCAACTATTTCAAGATGGAATAGAAAGCCGAAAACGAATACATTTATATTAAATCAAAGTTACACCATTTCTCTCACTCAACCGATACGTTTTTAGCCCTATATAGATACCATAAAAACCCCAAAGCTTTGACATCCGCCACTATATCCACGACTTTTGGGACTTTGTTGTTGAAAACCAATTTGCTGACCAAGCCCGTCACAAGCTGAACGATCTAAAGCTTTGAATAACGAATGAATAATGATGTAACGGTTCAGTTTATGACTTGCATCAGATATTTGTTAAGAATGGTTTTAATAACTTTGTTTTTTTTTAAATAATGTTAATAGTAGCAGACTTCTCGTGTGATGCGGCGGAAACATAGACACTGCTAGTCTGCTACGTGGTGCATGGTTTGGTTTATTATCTTCAACAGAAGTCATCGGTTAGTCTATTTTATTAACCAATCGGGGTTTGGTTAATCATTTCGCTTTATTCATTTAGATTGACGACTTTTGATTCAGTTCGTTTAATTCCCATTAATAGCCAAAACCAAAACTGGCTAAAACTTTTGCTTAGAAAATACAAAACTGAGACATAAAATACACGATATGAATGTATTAATCATGAAATTTATGTTAAAAATACATGAACTAGAGATATAAAATATGAAATTTATTAATTGGATGTGTAAAAGCTAGAATATATGTGTAATTGTATTTCTATATTTTTTTATAGTTTTAATAATATTAGTTTATTTAGTTAAATAAAATGGTTAATTAATGTTTATTTTTTTTTAAATGGGAAAAAAATACATTTTAGTAAAGTGAATCAGTGTTGCTGAACAAATGATGTAACAATGTATGATTGATCGATGAAAATCAGTAAAGTTGAAATAATCTTAGTGTAGTACTCCTCCCTCCCTTGCTTTACATAGTTCATGTTTTGATCTAAGGATTAATATTATAGTTTCAATGGTACATTGTTGTACCTAACACTTTGTTAACGAATCAGCCTGAGTTCATATCGATCAACCTTAATCAGATGTGAAAATTAATACTTGTAACAACATCTATTAAAATGGAAACAAGCATTAGTCATTTAGTATATTTACACTGGATACAACCACAATTGAATAACAAAAAGCTGCATTTCACACCATGTAGTCTAATACATTTAAATGCGTATGCATGTATGCTAGATGTACATTAGCATATTGTTATCAGTATTTTGAAATCCGGAACCGGACTAGTCGGTTCGGACTAGTAAACCCGGCAGTCAGACTGGGTTTCAAAGGGGTTGAACCGAATTTCTTAATTTTTTTTTTAATATTTTGACCCTATAAATTTTACAATACCATCAGGTTTTTACATCCGGTTCGACCGGTCCACGGTAAGTAGACCGGTTTAACGTCTGGTCTGATTATAAAAACATTGATTGTTATGGTTTAAAAAAACCTAAGAGAAAAGAGATCAAAAGATTACGTAGAAATTGATATAAACCATTTATTTTATTTTACTTTATCCTTTTCATTAAAACAACTATATAGACATGACATGTTGATATATATTGTGGTGAAATAGATACATGCATATATAATGTACCAAAGTTTTATTTGGCTAGCACCCGATAGCGTAGTAAACTAAAGTAACCGACAATTGTCTGTTTGAAACTTTAATTGCACGCCAACCGAAACAGACAAGAGAGTTGACCAAATCAACCATAAGCTTTATTTTAGTGCCTTCTGCCAAGTTGACTTGATAAATGTATGAACCTTTCAACTATTTGAACTCATGCTCGCCTCATCTCATTAAATACGACCGAAGAAATCCATGTAGCAACTCACTATTATTGTCAATAAATGTTTTATGGGTGTTTGGGTTGTATTTTTCAATGTATTCTAGAGTAGATCATATATTTTTAATATAGTTTATAAAAGTATAAGAAAAAGTTATTTAACTTTCAACGACTATAATGCATACTTTTAGTTTCTGTTTCACAGAAATTTTGATCAATTACATGACTTAGTCTTATAGATATGACAGTATTTTTGATTATCTTATCTTTAGTATTGTCCTTCTAGTTTCTCATTTTGTTTTTGAATATCTTCTGTAGTTTTAAGAAACTTGGAAAACAACTACAAGATTTTTGAAAAATTCTACAATAGGATGGGTTAAGGGTGTGGGTCGCTTTACAATATGTTAATTGTAAGTGCGACGAGCCAGGGGCAAAGCATTAGAAGTGCTCGGGGTGCCCCGGCCCGGCCCCACTGTTTTTTTGGCTAAGTAGTGTAAATTTGTCTGTTTTCGTCTGAAAATTTTGTGTACATTGAGTCCGGCCCCACCGATTCGGAAAAAAAGTTTGGTTTCATGACTTTCAGTCCCCAGTGTCTAAAAGTTCAAGCTCCGCCACTATGACGAGCTAGGTCGAACTTGTTTTCTGCGTTAGAAACCGAACTGGTATTAGGTATATGCTTTAACTAATATAAGCCAAAAGCCATATAAAGAACAAGTGCCCTAAACTAAGAGCCAGAAAACTATGTTTACTAAAATATAAGCCAGTTAAACAAACAACGCTTTCAAACATTTAAGCAGGTTAAACAAACCAATGAACAATCTATATTATCTTATTAAGGAGGAGTGACGGCTAGGATAGTAATTTTCAATCCCGTACAACTTAAGAAGCAACATGCACAAGTGATTTATGCTTACATAATGAGGGTATAATTGGAATTGGAACTTTATGGAACATTAAGACACAAAGAAGGGTACATTAGTAAATTTGTATTCATATTTTAGTTAAAAAGTATAAAATTGTTCTCCTTAATGCCCCACCCTCTTCCTAACCCCTACCAATTTAATGTCACCTTCATCTTCAGCTTCTTGGTAATAACCTCTGTGATTAATTGAAGTTAATCGACATCATCACACAACGTTACCCATTCAATTCTTCAATTCTTTGGTACCCCATTCAATTGTTGTTTCAGCTTACATAATCAGAATCGACATACCTCATCACACACACGACGGTTACGAATTCAATTCTTTCAATTCATAACCTAATTGAATTCCCCCACTTTATGACATTTAATTCAGTACCAAGTGGCCATGAATCCATGATAGAAACCGTCTGTTATTCACCATCCTTTTATAGTCGGCAAAACGATGAGGATGGGACTTTCGGTTACAACAACTGTCTATTGCGAGATTTCTAGGTTTCCATGGGTGTTCCCTCAGGCCGTCGATGGGGATGATGAAGGTTATTACTGTCAGGTATGGATTCTAACGATTATGCGCCTCGACAGGTATTTTTTCTTCACCTGTTCCCACCACCTCATGCTTCCATTGTTTCCCTTCAATCCCATTGTTTCAAGTTATT
The DNA here is from genome assembly GCA_030844895.1 of Ambrosia x helenae. Lineage (NCBI taxonomy): Eukaryota > Viridiplantae > Streptophyta > Magnoliopsida > Asterales > Asteraceae > Ambrosia > Ambrosia x helenae. The sequence continues at coordinate 56,749 of JAUTDX010002790.1, read as the reverse complement.
GATTAGATATTAAAACTTGGGTCTTGATTTTGGAATGTTAATTGCAGATTGAGGATCTTAAGCATTGGCCGTTTGCTGAAGTATGTTGGTTTGATAGTTGAAAGGCTAATTTGTTATAAAGTTGTTTTTGTTGTTGAAGGTTATTTTCAATGTGTGTAATTGGTTGGTTGTGATTTAGATTTGTTGGTATTTTACGGATTCGTGGGAGCAGTTTCGGATAAACGCTGCAGTTATAGACTTTTTTGAGAAGGTTTTGGACTTACGTTCATATTCTGTTGTAATTTCTATGAAGTGAGTGTTACTGAATATAATGTTTAGTTGTTTACATACCTGTGAATTAAGTCTGAACATCAGAAATAGTTTTTATATAAGTATTTGAGCTTTTCAAGCTGCGCTCGAGCCGATCTTGAATTTTCAAGCCAAGCTTGAACTTGTAGCATGAAGGCTCATTGAGCCGAGCATGAGCTTTAGCCACGGGCTCGACTCGTTTGCATCTTCCAAGAACCAGGGTCAACATTACTGTAACTTAATAAGAGATAAAGATATTCATGCAAATATGTTCTTTGTTATGCAAACTTAACTGAATTCTTCAAAGTAAACAAAACAAGTGAACAACCGACTGCAAATATTTGAATAGGAAATGTAAAGATTTGCTGTTATGGAGTTTAATGGTTGTGGTTATCTAAGAAGCGTTAGTGTTCAGACTTGGGCGAAAGCAATGTTCAGGTATGAGTTAGTATTTTCTTATTTGCTGTTGTTTTGAAGACTCTACTAAGTACTTCATACACAATTATATACTTGGTTTTAAAAGCGCGAAGTGCACAAAAGCGACGAGGTCTAAAACCGAGGCGCAAAGCGCAAGGCGCAAAAAACGGTGGGCTTTTCGTAAGCGAGGCGCAAGACGAATATATATATTTTTTACATATGTTATAGGTTTTTTAGCATCATTTGCCCAAAATATAGATACAAATAAGGTTTATATATGATTTAATTTATATGTACAACATTTTTAGCTACGTGTATAACAATTTTAAGCACAAAAACACCCCACGTACGAAAAGCGCGCTTTTTTTTTTTGCTAGAAAAAGGGCGCTTTTCTTGCGCTTTTGTACGATACCCGCCTAGATTGTTAAAAGCAAGGTTTAAAAGTACGAAATCGTGCCTCGAGGCGTTTTCCCTTCGCCTCAAGGCGAACCGAGGCATGCGCCCGAGGCAGAATTAAAAAATAAATATAAATATTATATATCTTATAAAAAATGAAATACTAACTAATTTCATCCTCATATTTATAAAAAAACACACACTAAAAAGACATGGAACGCTTGAAATTGATACAAAAAGTCCAAAACATTAAAAATTAAAAATCAAAAACCCCTGAGACGCAATATTTGTTACCGCCTTAGCTCTATGAGGCGCACGTGCAAAATAACACTCTGAGGCGCCGCCTCAGATTCGTTTTCTTACAGAATCGCCTTGAGGCGCGCCTCGAGGCATACGCCTCACCCGTTTTTTTTAACCATGGTTAGAAGTTTGTAATCAATAAATTGAATTGATGATCAAAAGTCAACTGCTCTAAACCTTTGATGCACTTATAATTGACAGGCTGAAACTCTTATAGCAATCACTGCTCCACACGGGACTGCTCTTGAGGTCCCTGATCCTGATGAGGTGAGTATGCAGGCAGACATTTAATTAAAACTTGAAATAACAAGTTCCATTATATTACCTTAACTAACCAAAGTAGGACTTATCAAACTATAATTACTAACCTTCAAGGGGTGGTGCAGTGCTAAGTGCTTGATTCCCGTTACCTGAGGTCTTAGGTACGAACCCAAGTTCCACTTGTTTATGCTTTTAACCCCTTGAAGGTCGCGACTCACTTGACCAGCACAAGCGGCGTTTTACATGTCTCGGTCGTTAGCAATGTATTAGTGGGACCACGAGTTTTCCAAATTAGGTTGCTCTTTTATGACATCAGCCTTTATACCAATTACTTTTAAAACACGTTTCTAATATGTACTTTCATATCATGGTGTATCAGGCTGGTGACCATGCACAAAGGAGGTACAAGATAATACTTAAAAGCACAGGGGCGTATTTCATTTTTAACGATGTCTGTGTTTTAGCCCTTTTACCCACTAGACATTGAAATATACACGACATAAATGAATGGGTCAATTTTCTCATTTCGAGTTTCGCATACGATTTCTTGAGAGAATTTCTACCCGAATAGAAGGTGGGGGTGTGGTAGATGACTTGCATTGACTGCTGATAAAAGGTATGTTGTGTTTATGTTGCTATTGATGATTTAGACACATTCCTTACAGTCATCTTATGTAATGTCATTCTATATGGCTTTCAGTAAAGTTACCAATTTTCATAATAGTAAATAAGTCGCTGTGAGTTATTTCATCTCTAAATGGCATGTTTAAAAAGGATTTAAAAGAAAGACATGTCAAATTTAGCCAACCGAAAACAACTCAGACATCATTAAAACTGAAATACGTTAGGTTGTAAATGAATCGAACATTTGGTGAACTATTCGTTTATTTTATAAACTAACGGACATGAATAAACTTGCTATAACGGAATGGAAGTCACTTATATGTGCATGCGATACCTCGTATTATTTTGTTTGAAGATCTTAGCTTATTCTGATAGTATTTATTTCCAAATAATAATTGGCATATTTCGGCTTGCAACAACAAATAGTCTATCAGACCATTACGTGTTTTAACCCTTACCCAACCCGCATCATCTTGCCACCTTTAACAAAAAACTTCTTGATTTTGTTCATTTGGTAGGTTTGGGATGGATCTTTTTCAAAGTATATATTAGTTGTAGTCCTGGTGAACCACTGTAGCCCATTGGGATGATATATGGTTCTTCGAAACATGGCCGTGGTTACCAAAGATCTTTGACTTGTAAATGTCAATTGCCTTCACATAAACATCAAAATTATTGCTATTTTAAATGTCATTACTGTGATGTTTTTCTCTTGGATGTTGAATGTAGCAAATGTTGAATATGCAAATTACGAAAAGTTAATGGAAACAGATAAATGGGTTGAAGGGTGGGTTGAATCCTGTATATTTAAGGTTTGAATTATGTTTCCATCTCGTATTGTCGACTCCGCAGCAACGCGCGGGTTCCCTACTAGTACTATTAAAATGCATCAACAAATTATGTACGCATAACGGTTTAAACGCCAATTAAACACATACGTTCTCTATGATTTATTTAACTTACAACCAAAGCCAAAGTACAAACTAGAAACTATAAGTAAAATACGACTTGTATAAAAACATATAATTTTGGTTTTGCATAGTCAGTGTTTGGTTTTATCGTCCCACGTTTAATTGAAATAAATAGAACTTGTATAACACGCGTATATATTTGGTTTAGGGTCAAAACTAGGACTAGTACTCCATACATTCATATGCTTAATTAGACGAAAAATAATTGAGCCAACCATAGAAGTTAGAAAAGACCAAAAACTTTGAATAATAAATGAGAGCTCACGTTATTGGAACAACTGGTTATTTGTATTATTTTGAGTTTTATACATGTAATGAAAAAACGTAGAGACTATGTTTTGAGTGATAATTGATAAAAATTTAAAAAAATAAAATAAGGTTTAACAGATTCGTACTTAACCTTAGGACTCTTTTGTTGATAGTTATTTTTAGTTTTAGATTTATAACCTAACAGAATAAAAGAGGCCTTCTCGTGTTTATTTGTTTACATATACAAACAGTTGAACGGAAGATGACACTTGAACAAATGAGGGTTTTTTTATCATTTTTTGTTCTTTAAGAAAATAAACTTATTTATGTTTGCTTATGTTCACTTATTAATTAATATTATAAATAAACACTAAAGACATAAATGGACACTAATTAACAATAAACAACATATTCAAAGTAAAGTTTAAAAGTTAAAATGTAACAAATCAATTGCATGTTTGGATATTATGACCTTATGCAATGCAGTGTATTTTTCTAGTTTCTTAGACACGCGTAGTGGTACACATATTGGGCGCTAATGGGGCAATTTAGTGCATGTTTATCGTCGGTACAACCGCCCCCACCTTCGTTAAAGGGGCGCTAACCTTCCTCCAGTATATTTCACACCATCGATCACCTCCCTTCCACCAATCATATTATGCCAAGTGTATTTTATAACGTTAAAAAAAATCGGCCGTTGAATATTTATCTGTTTGAAAAAAACGACCATTAATTAAAAAAACAATTTAAAACCAAACTTTTAAACCCACATTTCACCCCATTTTTTATACACATTTCACCTCATATTTTATACACATTTCACCTCATTTTTTAAAAGCAAACTTTTAAACCATTCCGTCCACCTTTCGGTGTTCCATCTCGCCTGGGAAACCCAAACAGTATCGCCCAGATACCACCCAAGCTCAACCAACGTTTAACTTTCAAGATTTCGACACCAACACAATGAGGTTTTCACAATTACTAAACATGCCCCAACAATTTTTTTCAAGGTCCTATGGGATACACTAATATGAATATTAGCGTTGGGGGTATGTCGGGGTCTCAAGAAGAACCCAAGCACGTGCCAAAGACGCAACTCGAGCGCCCACCCAAGAGATCCCAACCCAAAAAACACTCGCATAAAAAAAGAGAGAGGCGGCACAACCCATAACACGAAAGTCGTATCAACAATGGACCAAAGACTAGGAGTACGCGCTCGCACGAGCGTGGCTAGACATTTCAGAGGATCCCGAAGTTGGTATGTGTCTTTTTTTAAAGTGTGATAATATGTTTGTGATATGTTATTTTTTTTAAATGTCTTTTAAAAAAAAAACCGTATGTGTTTTTTTTCTTTCTAAAAAACCCGTAAGTTTTTTTTAATTAGTATGCCTTTAAAAAAAACAGTATACTAATATATGATTTTTGATTTTTGTAGCAAACTATCAAGGCTCTCCTCTATTTTGGTCAAGGATTCGGGAGACGTTTTTTAAGGTGATGGGTAGAGGGGAATATTAGGAACCCGACTTGATTTCGGGAAAATAGACCGACATTAATAAAAAATGCCATGGGTTTCAAGAAGTTTACCAACGTATATGAAGGATAACTAGGGTAGCGATTGTGGCGATGAGGATATTTTAAAGAAAGCGTTGGAGTAGTACAACACAGAATGTGGGATGTTCGCGTACATGAGGTGTTGGGAGCTTCTAAAGGGAAGCCCTAAATAGGCTAACGTAACAGGCATGATGGCGGGTAGATGCAGAGCCAAACGGTCGAAAACCTCTTCTTCGATTGATCCAGATACGCCCACTTCGGATGCCCGGACCATGGATTTAAATGAAGATGTTGAAGCACAAGAAGAAGAGTTGCCTCGACCGCTAGGTGGAAGAAGCGTGCGGGAGGGTAGACGTGTGGAGTCGTCTTCAATGGCTGTCGAGTTGAAAGACGACTTTGAAGAGATGAATCGACGTCTTCAAGATATACGAGACCTTGGAGCTAGGCGGTTGAAGACTATGCAACAGAGAGCCGCCGAAAACAAGAAGTTCGTCAAGATCCAAGAGGCGCGTCAAATGGAGAAGGACATCGAGTTTTTGTCGAGGTCGTGTGAGGGACTCACAGGAAATGACTTAATATTATTTAACCATCGTATGCAACAAATTCGTGCTAAATATAATCTTTAGATTGTACGTTTTTTTAGTATGTTCGTATTTGTTTAAGTATTTCCATAGTTTTTCTTTTTTAAGTATTTTCGTGGGTTATTGTAATTTTTTTTACTTTAGTTAAATGAAATATTATTTGTTTTATTAAATTTCAAAAATATAATAATAATAAATATCATGTGGGTCCTAATAGGGGCTTAAAAGAACTTGAAACCATTACATCCTTTTTTTTATTTCAAGCCCCTAGTAGGACCCATATGCCACATGTCAAAAAATGCGTAAGGGACTTGAAATTTTTTAACCACGCATGGTCTTATGTTGCTTATAGTTCTATGCTAGCTAGTATTGGCTGGTTTAAGGTTGGAGAGTTGATTATAGAGGTTGTTTGTGGCTGGTTTTGAAGGATGTGAGAGAGGTATTTTGGGCAACTTCTTAGGTGACGACATTACACACTCTCATGGCGTATGGGTGCTCTAATCAATTCGTAACAATTTGTTAAAATGTTATATACTACATAAAATTATATTATCTTCATAGTATAATTTATTTTATTGAGGGGATGAGAGAAAAATGTTACTGTTCATCGGTATATTTTGGAACACTGTTCTGCTACATTTATTTTTTAATATTTTTAAAAGTGGTTGTAAGTGTAGAAGAGAAAAAAATAATGATAAAGATAAAAAAAAATATTATTTAGTCGAAAAGAGAGAAAAAATATAGTAATTTTTAGTGTAATACACTAATACCTGGATGAGGATGAAGAACTTATTATGAATGCTCTAACAAGATATTTTGTTCATTTCGTTCATTCATCCAGAACATTCAGTCATAACTTTCTATCTCTTAGGGTTTCTGATCTTCTTCTTGGATCTAGGGTTTTCTTCTTGTTTGATTCGAGAGTGTGTTCCTAATAGATATTGTTGTAAATAGAAGGTATGCAAAATCATTGTCTTGATGATCTGCTTAGGTTGAGAGAGAGAGATACTGTGGTTTGTTGAGTTTTATTCTTTATCGTGTAAACAATGAAGTCATGAGTTTATTCTATTATTGATTATCATGATTTTTGATACAATTCATCTTATAAAACCTTTTTAGTTCTATCTCATTGTTTGATCTTTAAGAATTGACTACATCTTTGTCCAACGGTTTTACATCAGTTTAGTCGCTTCACATAGCAAGGTCTATTGATTCTCAATGTTCATCTCATTGAAGAACATCAATACCCTGTAGTGATCTATGACCCAACTAAATGCGCATGTTTATAGTTTTTATTGTGTTCAAACGGTTTCTTTTATTACCACTTTTGTAAATTATTTTATAGCTTTATGGTGTATTCACAAATACTTTTTTTAAACTAAAAACAAAAATCAACAGATTGATTTAACAATATCCAACATTTTAACAGAAAACAACAATACGGGTTGGAGTGGACGATAGCTTTAAAATCGGTTGGATAGAACAACTTTAAATGAATATGTAAACGAACATAAAAAATGTTAGCGAGAAACATAACTAACATAAAGAGACATAAATAAACTTGTGTTTATAAGTGTCCTGTAGGTATGAAGTTTTGGGAATTTGGGGGTCAATCTCGGTTGATAATTTGTGAAATCGGCCTAGCCCAGGAACTAGGTGCTAATTGATTTGATTAGATAGCTTCTTAATGGCTACACATGACCCACATTTGCTTCCAGGGCTCACTACACGGTTAAATAACTCTCAACCATACATAAATGATATGGGCTCGAGACTTCCACTCACATTGGACATGTTCAAGACTCAAGTTCTCAAACTCTTGGATCAAATTAGAGGTGCACACATCGGGTTTTTTTAAACCCAAACTAGTATAGAAATCGGTTTTGTTTGGTCGGACACAAATCAGTGTTTTACTCGGTTTTAGTTCGGTTTTGATTCTCGTTTTGGTTTTGGTTTCCATCTAGATTCATGTATCCACTTTTAAAATCATATATTCATATAAATTACGTAAAAATGTAACTTAACTTTTAGGGGTTTTTTAAAGAAGAAAATTAATTTTTAATTAAAAAAACAAAGTTTTATTTGTGTTTATGGTCAAAAAGTTTTTTTTCTTAAATAAGTTTTGGTCCGGTTTCATTTTTTTTGTTTAACCGGTTTTAGTGGTACTGGTTTCATTTCGATTCCAGTTTGTGAACCGGTTTTCGTTTTTGGTTTGGGTTCCTTTGATCGGATTTAGCGTCAGTTTTAGCCCGATTTTCAGTTCGGTGTCGCTTTGGGATTTTTTAGTAACAGTTTCAGGTGAAACCGGTTTTGGTTTGGGTCAGTTTTGTCGGTTTCAATTCCCAGATCGTTTTTTTTCTGCACTTTTAGACCAAACTATTGACAATTGAGTCATTGTTTAAAAATTTATATCTTAATCCATAATCGGTATCTATAATCTATAATTCATTTATAAGTAAACTGAATGGACAGTTTAGTAAATTTTACACAAAATTAAGATGGTATATCAAGGGTCTTAGTTTAAGTTCATCTTCAACGTAAAAATAGTATCCCTTCATGCCCTTCTCCTTCAGCATAACATAGTTTCAAATCAACGTTGCTTGTTGATTAAACATTTTTTCTTTAATTGATTATTTGTTCATACACGTTTTTTAACCTATTCATAAATACTTAACTTGTACTATTGGGTGTCATTTGTGTACTTATGGTCATCAGGTCATGTGCCATCTTTGTTGCAAATAAGCTACATCGATGATGAATCTTATTATTTAGAATCCATTTCATAAGGTTCCACAAAGACCGATTCCACTTTACTATGTATACGACCGCATATGTCATCTTAATAGGGCTGTTCAAATCGCTCGCTTCTCGTGGCTCGCTCGTCGCTTGCTTGGAAAATGCTCGAAAAATGTTCGCTCGATCTTTCGCTCGGTTGTAAATGACCGATCGGCTCGGTTCGATTTGTAAATGAGAAAGCACGAACAAAGGTACGCCCGGCTCGGTTTGGCTCAAATAAAATTTTATTTATTTATTAATTTAATTATATATATACACAAATTACAAATAAATTTATGGCTTTATATATAACATTGTATTGGATTTGACTCGGTATATGCAAACAAAATATAACTAGCCCACTTAAATCAATAAAAAAATTAAAATTATATTTAATAGTAAAACCATAAGTCATGAGATGATGGTTTTGACTTCTTTATGTTATTAGGCGTCCATCACTAATTGTTGATTGATATCACCCTATGTCACAATGCAACAAATGTTCTCTACCATATGCTTATCGCCTCACCAGCCTCAATGTAAGCCTCATCCTCGGACACTGGGATCTCAATATTAGTGTTATCATCGGACAGTTCGATCTTAGTTGTCAGCCGAAAATGAAAACATCGAACTAAACATCCCAATTTTATGATCGTCCAAATTACTCTCTGCTCGATTCTCGCTTGGCGCTCGCTCGGAAAAATTTGTACTCGAAGAATGCTCGGTTGGTTTCTGGCTCGATTGTAAGCGAGCCATCCGCTCGGTTCGGTTTGTAAACGAGCCAAGCATGAGCAAAGCTCCGCTCGGATCGACTCGGCTTGTGAACAACCCTCTATTATGTGCTATTATTTGAGTTAGATATATCACTTAAGCAATCCTCCTCACATTCGGTTCTAAACATTTGTTGTATATGACATGTGTCATCTTGTGTCATCTATTATGTGCTTTGTAATTATTCGAGTTAGATATATCACTTAGGCAATCCTCCTCATATTTGGTTCTAAATATTTGTTGCACATGAGATATGGATTTTGATAGAGCTGGCAATCTGCAATGCTGGTCCATATAGTTATGTCTGGATCGATTTGCCACAATGTCGTCTACCATCTTTTATATTGTTGTTTTTAATGTCAATAGTTTGCTTTATACTCCCTTGTTCTTTGTGAATTGATATATTAGTTATCCTAGCAAATTGATATAAAAAGTAAATTATGTGAAATCTGCTACGCAACGTACGCCAAAAAACATGACAACCCGTTGACAACACACGAACATTTCCACCGGTATTAATTAATAACTCCTCAAACATAAAAATCCACAGTAGTAGTCATACTCTTGACTTAATTAAATCTCAACACTTTTCAAAAATAATATAAAACATAAACCAGCTAATAAAATATTAAAATTGTAACTCTCAATATTGCATGCTTTAACTAGTTAGATGATATTCTACCTCCACACATCATTCGATCTAGACATTAATCTTTTCATTCGCAAATAGTTGCTCATGACTCGACTTTGCACTCGGAAACACGTATATTACTTTATATGTTGAACTTTTAGTGCAAGACATCATGGATCATGGGATTCATGGTCCTTTTATTTGATGAAGTTGTCTAAATTGTTTTTGAGCCATAATATTAGACAACACCGTATTTTTTTCACCAATAGGCGTGTCTTCTAGCACGATGGGATGGCGACGCTGATCATCATCATTATGAAGCGAGAAGAGAATAGACAAGACGTTGAGGAAACAACTAAGAAGGGGAATTGAATGAGTATGTGCGTCGTTCATATTGTTACACTCGTTTTCTACACCTTCGGCTTTGAATTGGTTGGTGCTCATAATCGGGTATCAAACAAAGAGTTGAACGAGATAAATATTGGTATTTGCTTGATGGAAAGAAGCAATGAAGTTGTCACTATATATAGAGAAAGGCAGAGGGTTAATTTAGTCATTTTGTAAGTATTTGTTATCAAAAACCAATAACCTTTTTATGAAATAATTGATCCTTGTCACACAAACAAAAAGAGAATTTGTGATCGAATAAGTGATGCTTGGTAAACAAGTTAAGTTGAAGTGTTATGGTGCCTGAGCTTCACGGAAGTGTCATATGTCATCTCAACTTTCCTACCCCTTCCTCAAGTAAGTTGTTGATGCGATATTGAATGATAATGGGAAAATGACTTGGAAACTATTGATATTACTATGAATAATATATATAGGATCCGATTCAATTGAAAACTCACTTCAGTTGTGATAATCGTGACAACTACGACGCAAAATGCGATTTTCTAAAAAAAGTTATGGCGTCCTTAAAACGGTGTAACAAAAAGTGATGTAAATGTCCTTACACTAATGTAACAACGTAAGACCAATTTATGTCACTTTTGTTACACTAGTGTAAGGATGCCGTAAAATTTTATTTTTTATTTTTAATTAGCCATTTTTACATTCTTGGGTAAAAAAATATTAAAAAATAATTTTTTTTGTCGTAGTTCTAATGGTTCTCACAACCGGACTGAGTTCTCAAATGAATCCAACTAATGTGTCTAGTTTTAGTAATTAGAAAAGATATCATTTTTTACCGTTGCCAAAAAACTTTGGTGTTTTAAGTTCAAAATATTGGTTTTGGAAAAAAGACGAATTTTTACTAAAACGTTAACAAGTTTTAAATTTATAAGTAAACGATAATTACTTAGAAACTAAAACCAACACATAGGCAGAGGACTTGACGTGTATAGTATAGGTTTCTAGGGTAAATACCGAGTATCGTATTATAGATAACACACTTTCCCCTACTCAACCTCTCACCACTTTAATTAATCGGGTTTTGAAAAAGAAAATAAAACGGAGGGATTCTAAAAGAAAATAGTTTTTGAAAAGATTTTTTATTTTAAAATAAAAAAGATAAAAAAATAATAGGTTTAAAAAACATGCACGTCTCGGGGGACCCTCTAAATAAGTATGCTAAGTATATTAAAAGTAGTAGTAGATTAATTATTGGTAAGGAAAACGGGTTTTGAATGGTCCCTTCAGAGTTAGGAGATGGGAAAATAAATAAACAAGGGATGACATTATGTCAACTCTATTGGTCACGCACAGGATGAGTGTACGAGTCCCCATAAAGGTGTCTTCGGACTGCTGGCCCGTAAGCCGGTCTTCTCCTGGTTGACAAGTGTCGTGTTACCTAACGCACACAAGTCATGTGACTTTTTGGAAAGTTTGAGTCTTGCTTCTTAAGCACTTCCCAAACCACCGCAAAGTCACTCGTTTAAGCACTATGTTCTCTAATTTAACTTCTTAAATTAATGTAGAGGCTTAATTCCGACGGGAATCCCTTCCACCTCTCTCAACTCTCGCGTTCCGTACCGAAGGATCTCACATGCCATCAACTTGTGTGACGGAGGACCCTCTAAAAAGTTAACGGCGTTGTACTAACGAGAATTGAAAAAAATATCATTGTTTTATTTATCTTTTAAAAGTGACAGCTTAAATATTTATTAATCGGGTAAATATATGTTTGGTTTAGTGATTATGTGACTTAACAATTTCAACCCTTGACCCATGAGACTTGTGAATGAAGTCCTTAACAATGATGGAACATAATTCTAAAGGTGTGTAATCCGAAGATTATTAGTGCACCTGTAGTTTGCATTTATACTTATGTGTATATTATCAATTTTAGTTATACATATGTGTATATTGTCAAACATATATGTATGATACTAATTTTTTAAATTTTAACACATATCCACACGTATGTATATTAGAAAAACATTTTCTTACCCATAATATTCCTTTATATAAAAACTATAAAACTGAGAAAACTACTACCAGTTAATCATTTTCTTTTATTTTTACTTTTCATTTCCTTTAATTATAAAGTTAGTATTGTAGAAATTAAAAATATATGTAAATTGACTGGCTACATATATAGCATACGAGGTACACATACAAGGTGTGTGTATAATTCACGAATTAATTATATATAGCTTAGCTTGTCAATCTACATATTTATTTTTATTTTATTTTTAATTGACACTATGGTAACATATAAACATAATGAAAAAAATAAAATATAAAAATCTTGTTAAAAGAAGTTTTCTCAAAGTTTTCTAATACCTTTTAAGTTTTCAGATGATCCATTTTCTATATATATTGAAAATTTAATAATTCATTATATGAACATTTGTTATTTCTAAGTAAAAAAGGTACATATATGTGTTTACTTAACACATTCGTGTCCAATCATACTCTTACCGTAGTAAGTCTGTGTGTAGTGGTTGCCTTTAAAAGGGCGCTTTGAATTTTTTATTCCCCATAGCGCCCCGAACACCGCCCCCTGGGGCGTTATGGGGCGTTTTGGGATGGCGCCGTTTTCAGCATACCGGCGTTTTCAATTCTAAATCAATTTTATATTATTATTTTTTAATCAGTTTTATACCCTCTTTCTTTTACACCCAATCAAATAATAACACATACAATCAAATAATAATATTTAATCTCCATAACCCCCCTCACCCACTACACCCTCTTTTTCCATAACCCCACTTTTATTACTTTTTAATATTTTTAATACCACAACCCCACATAACCCCCCACCACTACACATGCCCTAAGTTAAGCCAAAATTATTGATTGAATTAGAATTGTTGTCCTTTTATCCTCTCATGACCAAAATTTCCACTCATAATAGTAACAACTTTTCTTAATAGAAGAATTATAAAAATTGTCTCCATGTGGTAAATTATTCGTACGTGGTTGCCATCAACACCACAAGCGATGCATACTTATCAGTTCATTAATCTCCTAGTTTATTTATTTTGAAACAAAAATGAATTTCTTTATAACAACAAATAAGACAGCATGAGTGAATAAGCTAACTTTAACAGGTTTTCTATTTTTTAATTGTTTTAACTTTATTAAAAAACGATATATTTAATATCTTTTGTATTTCACCTATAAATCTTTTTTAATGATTGATATTCAATATACGTAAATTGTACACCACACGTCTCTAAATGAAAAATCCTTCTTCGTCAGAAATGTTTCTAAAACGTAAAATTATTATTTTGATAGAGATATTTTATTAAGGCTAATTAAGGCAGACGTTGGTCCCGTCATTGTACACCACCCCCTCCTCCCTGAACGCTTTCTCTCTGTCTCTCTCAGTCTCTCTTCTATTTCTCTCTATTCCGCAGATGTGGTGAGTGGAGGTGGTGGTGTGCTGTGGAGGTGGTGGTGCTCTCGGCGGAGGTCGGCAAATGGTAAACCATATCCTAATAAGAATCCATCCAAACAGCTACACATGTTTGTGTTTTTGTGATGCATGTAATCAACAAATATTTCAAACTACCTATTGTCTCCTACTATATATACATGTGTTGAAAACTAATAAGTTGTTACAAAAAAAAAAAAAAAAGTTTGAAAAAATAGAACTAAAAAGAACATATATAGTCAAACCACCTTCTATGTGTTGATGATGATCATCGTCTTATCAAGCTTGGAGACGTGCAATTTGAAATAAATAAACTTGCATCTCCTAGGATTATGGCACAAAAGCATTTCTAACTATTTAATCATATAAAAAGAATTTTCATATAAAGTGTTATCATCATTTTTACACTACAAGTTTGTGCCCCAATTTATTTGGAAAGATGTTTGTATTTATGAGGTAAAAATCTGATTAACTTTGGTATAACCATCCTTGAATGAGAAGATTCATGACTTTGAGGGTATATGGGATTGTGTTTTAAATCTAATTATTATTATGTTTTGAAAACGCAGATAATCAGTTTCTAAGGCTACCAAAACATAATAATCTATAAGCAACTTCACCCCTACTTTTTTCAAAACGCATAATTAGTAAAAGTTTATTTATGTATAATATGAGTTTAAGCAATTTAAAAAGTTGTAAAAACACTTGTTAAAAATGCTCATATTATATGACTTTTTTTTTTCTTTTAGTTAATTTTACCATAAAATACATTTTGGTTGACTTTTGACTGTTTCAACCCCTTTCGTTTTACATTATACATCAAGCTTACTCACCCGACTTGTTAGAGACAAAATACGACTATAACTATTTCTACATTTTAAACTTTAGCCTTTTACGATGTTTGCTTTAATTAAATTAGTGGGCTAATCAATATTTCTATTATAATTATCAGGTTTTATGTGGTTGTAATAAAAATAATTTTAATCTAACATTTCTAACTCTAGGGTGGGTGTACAATAATTAACAAAACTTTATTCTTTAATTTCAGTCTCAGTTTAAGATGGGTAAAACAATATAATTGAGTACCGCATTGTAAATTGTTTATCGCGGCGACAACGTGCGGGTTTTTTTTACTAGTGTGTAATAAAGTAAAAAGATAGAGATGGTTAATATGTTATTTTAATTTTATGATGTTAACAACTCAACAAAATTTGAAATATATCACATAAAGAGAATGAAGTTAAAAAGATATGAACAAATAACCACAATAATGTATAGTTGTTTTGGAATATACATGCATCTTAGATGCACGTATTGTTATTTAATCAATAATTGTTCTTCACTAACTCCACTTAACTAATAGAGTAATAGATATCAAAGTTTTACAAATAAATGTTTGAATAATAAGATCGCATACTGTAACATCCCGAATTTTTTGTATGGGAAGTTGGTTAATAAAGAAAAATAAATTTGGGCTTACAATATTTAATGTGTTATTTAATAAATAACTTAAGCCCCAAAGTGGAAATGGATATGGAAACCCATAAGAGCAATAAGAAAAACTACATGACATGGGATAAGGGAAATGGAAACCCTAGTCCCACGTAATTACCACCTTTTTCATTGGAACTTTAAAGAGAGAAAACTAGAGAAATAAAGACAGACCGGATCAACGAGAGGATCATTGTTGTTCGTTTACATGACTTAAAGGTAAGGATCTACCCTGTTTTGAGAACAGACGTTAAAGATTTTGTAGATGAGTTCAGTTTTGGGACGAAAAATCGAATAAAGCTCATGTTTTGATGAACAGTTTTGCATGGGACTTTGAGGGATTGTATTTTGAGGCACAGGGATTAATAAAAGTTGGAATCTTGATCTATTTTCAGGCGGTTACTTTCGGGACTGTATTATAGGCGTTACCACTAGGGCAACATTACATACGGTTACCTCTGGGTTCGTATTACGGTGGTAGTGCTTTTGTTGCTTGTAGGTGGTTGTACAACCATGTACAATATGGACTGCATGTGTAAATCATAGTAATGTGTAACTAACTAAAATGGAATGTGATGATGTTAAATGTGGTAAAGTTATGTAACATGTTTAATGCTTGTTAAATATCATAGCTACTTAATTTAAACTATAATTCTCACTCAACGCAATGCAACTTACCTTTGTTTTGTGTTTAAAGAAACGTTTTTATGTTATTTAGTATGCCAAGATTTATTGTTTCCGATGCATATGTATTGAACATGTATTTTATGAACTATTTGACGAAGAGTAAATCCAGCAGTTGAGACCTTCATGTTTGGGGAGTTTCATATACAGGCTAACTCGCACATCTACTTTAAATATCTCTCTACCATCATTTGATCTCATCTCTTGTCAAGCAAAAACGTCTAGATTTTTTAAACAATATTGTGTGATCTTGTGCTCTAAACGCATCCCATTATTAGAGTCAAGATCAAAGATATATAGAAAGAGAATAAGTGAGTTAGGGCTAACTTGATTAGAACAAATTTATAAAAGGATATGATCAAATAACCTTTGCATTTTGCATTGCATGTCACTAGTTTTTGTATCAAATTTGCTATTTTTTGTCATCAATTTAGAGAGCTTGTTAATGTGTTATGTGTACCTACTTCAATGAATGCGTATATAATTTTATGTGAATTGACATTTAACAAAGAAGTATAAAAAGAGATGATTTTTACACCACCTTCCTTAACCATACGCCAATAAACACTTCATCGGTAAAATTCTATCTTAAATCATTTTAAATTGGTAAATTGGTGAATAGTAACATAGTCAAAAACCATGAAATAAAAAATTCTTAGTGTGTGGTGATGGATGGAATTTGGAATGAGAATTATCATGTTTAAATGTCAAGTAATTATGAGTTTTTATCTGGTTAACTATTTGGAATTATTTGACTATGAGGAAATGTGTTATTGTAGATTAAACGTGCAAATAGGGAGCTTACACGAAGGAACAAAAGGATGGAGAGGTCAAACGAACGTCACAAGCAAGAGATATGGAATTTCCCCGACCGTAACCCTCGGTCATAGGCCAGTGACCATGGGCTATAGTGCTATACTCCATCATTAGGGTCATAAGCCATTTTAGAAGGGGCTGTAACACCTTTGACGCCCAAAATACGTTGAACAAATTTCCCAAATTTTCTCAACTACTTTGACGCCATGAGACGTGGTTGGTTTATTATAAAATTGTGCCGCAACGCACTCGGGATAATACTACTTTCGTATTCAAATGAAAGTTAGTTATTGCTAGGAATGGCAAAGGGGGAATGACCATGATTATTGACTTTTAGATTTAGTTTCAATATTTTTTATAACACAAATAAATTTTGTACATTTCATTATTTTATAAAATAAATTATCTGCATCCTAAATAGAAGTGTCAGTGGCTTTTACGTCAACGGCACTTCTATTTTAATAATTTACACATTTTACCCTTACATTATTATTTCACTCTATACCCCTTAAGTTTTAAACTTTTCATTTCGTCATCACCCATCATCTTTTAAAATTTGTGTTTTTACCCCTAAAACCAACTTTTAGCATTTGTGTTTTTTACGTACGTGCTTGTTTATCGTAAAACAAAACATCTTATTTTATTTATTTTTAATTCAAGTCTAGTGTTGTTGCATTTTTTTAAATTAAGCATAGTATTATTTTTATATGTTTTTGAAGTGTTGACGAACAAGTGTGTGGTCGTGTTAATCCGACGAACGCACCACTAGTCGAGAGTTGTTGTCGCTCTCCTAATGAGTCCAAGGAAAAACGAATCCAGTAGTCCAAATCAAAGAAGCGGGATAGATTGGCTTGTCCTCGAGGACTGAGGATGCTACATGGGGATTGGAAGATAACCCTGTGACACTACGGTGGCTTCTTACGATCTTAAATCTTTTTAGTTTAACCGCCTCTAGTATATATTATGGTTTGCATGACTAAAAGGAATTTAATATAAAGGTTGGAATCAAGTATCAATGTATAAAAGAACAAAGTAGAGCCAATCCCCTTATGGTGGAGTGGCACCCTCCTTGCTTTTCTTATGAGAGGTGGGGAGTAGGAGTTCTACCGGCAGCAAAATGCTGCTGGTGGGCCGGGTTTTACCGCAGTGAGCCTTCGGCAGCGGGTGGGTTTTCCCCGGGAACTGGTGTGAAATTATTGGTGGACCCGGGTTACTCTCGGAGTACTCCTTTATCCAGTTGGTACTTCGTGAGTGCTCGGAATTGATTTGTTGACCGTTCAAAAAAAAAAGAACAAAGCAGAAAAGCTTGATTAAAGTTTTAGGGTTAAACCTTTTTATCCCTTATCTTATTTAAAGAAAAGCTTGATAGAACATCTTAGATTGGAAAGTTTTACATATATAATAATTTTTATCTTCACATAATATATAATATATCTATACTATATTATAATGCATGAGGCAGGGACTTCTTAAAACTTAAGTAATACAAATATAATTTGCTTAAAGTACAACACTTAATGCACATGATAAAGATTTTTTAAGGGCAAATATGTCTTTTAGTTAGTTTCTAACAACCTATACTAAAATATTGCTTGTAGTTACAAAGCCAAGAAGAGGTTAGATAAAAGCCTAAATAGGTGGAGAGGATCAACTTTGGTCATTTGCCAGGGTACAAACCTTAAAAGCATATTGTACAATGATTCAATCCTAAACTTTTGAGAATTTTACAAGCAATTTGTCACATGGAATGATGAGTCCAATGTATTGTCACCAATATTGCATTTTATTCTATCATCTAATTTTTTTTTGATCGGCGAAAAACTATGTGGCAAGCACCCTTGCGGGGCGCCATGCTCAAGAATCGACTACTCGACCTCCAGCAGTCCCCGCCTTCTCTCGATGCGCGGAAACCCGAGCCCCACCCGCCCGAAGGCACGGCAGTGTTATAGAACTCGGTAAAACCTCGCCGCCCGTCAGATTCGAACCGGCGCCACCCGTATTCGATATTCACCCGGATACCAAACCATAAATGTTGGAAGTGAGGATCGAACCTTTGATCACATAGGTGAAACAAAAACCACTCCACCACTATGAATGGATTCCATCATCTAATTATACTATTGCATTTTATCTCATTTTAGTTTTAAAATTTACACTTAGGGTTGCTCATTCTTTGTTAGTGTGTGGTTTTCATTCATCCCAATATCCCGTTTTACTAATTTTACATTTTATACATATCTTAGTCATTTAAATGTTAGCTTCTTGGTTTTGCAGATTCATTTAGATGAAAAACATACATAATTGAACAAACCAATAGTCATACAAGCGTCTAAAGTAGCGTCTAAGGTTGTATTTACTAATGTTTACATTTGGTATTAACATGGTTGTTATTTTATTTGGTATATTGTATGTGTTTTATTACAGGATAATGGTGATAATAGTGTTGAGATTATTTCCTATGGTGCAATGTTTAGTCCATACAAATCTGATTATTTTCTATGGTGCAATGTTTAGTCCATACAAATCTGATCGTCAATGTGAATATAGTGAACATGTAATATTAATATTAATATTTATTTCATCGTCTATTAACTTGTATAATAAATATTTTGAATTTTTTAAGGATCGGATGCATGCAATTAATAGGAAGAGATCCAAGAGGCTTCTAAATGGAAATAGAGTCAAGTTATTGATCTAGATAGTTCTTATAAAAATGACAAAGAAGACGTATTTGATGATACTGCAGATTCAATTACTAAACTGGAAACTCCATTTAAGATATTTCGGGTGTCAATTCAGAAGCGCAACATATTTCATGCGGTTTAATATTATATGTTTCTTTAAAATTTGTGTTATTTTTAGTATCGTATTTTATTTTGTTCATTCCAGTAACTTTTCATTTAATTTAGTCGGTTATGATATGATTTTTCTTAATTTTAATTATCATGTTGACTTTGTAAATCAATAACAAGAAAATAAAAATATATGTGTCCGCTGAAAATGTTAAAGATGGATTGGAAGCAAGAATTTGTTCTAGATTTTTATTATAAACTCATCCATCCTCCAAAAGATGTAATAATCAAACATGATGATATATACAAGAAATTCCAAGGATCACTCTTGATGCTGAACGGTGGACATACAATATAGAAAAGATCATGTAGATTTAGAAGGCGTATGACTAAATTGATCTCATGATTCAAGCAGATCACGCTTGAGATTTTAGTTGTCAACCTTTATGTTTATTAGTACTTAGTTTTCATTTCGTGTGTTACTTTATTTTATCAAATGTTTCTTGAAGTAGTTTATATCTTGAATGTTAATCTTTGTAGTTACTAGACATGTGTAACGCTTATGTTGTATATCCAGCGCAATGATGGTACAACAAATATTATACGAATTTGAAATAAATACTGCAATGCAAAGTGTCACTCCCGCCGCATCGCGCGGGTTTCATACTAGTAAAAAGTAATATATAAGGGTATATGATGTCACCACTCATCTGGTGATTTGTATATCTCAAACACTTGTACCAATTTATATGTAATGTCAATAATACAAAACTTTGCAGCATGACATATTAAAATACATTATGCATAACTCATGCTTGAGTAGTAATTAAGTAGAGTTTTTGTCCATCATTAATCATATCCACATCAGTAACTTGACCTGCATCTTCTGTAACTACAATGCAAGAAGTAGGAGCAAGATCCAACTTTAAATGATCTGCTGCTATTTTCATGAGCTCATCAATGGAGCCTGGAACCCATAATGTAATCCCAAACTTGTTTTGATCCTTTGGTTCCCATGGCTGAAATGGGTAGATGGTACATCTTTTTCGTGGTGTTTTATCTGTCACTAAACGCGAATTAGCTCATAGTTAGAATGGTTACTCAAAGAAAAGAAAGCAATTTCATCTGTTTGTAAAACTTAGCCATTTTTGTGTTGATTAGAGTAATAAACATTAGCACACTGACACTTGTCATATACGGCGCAAAAATCTACTACTTCTACACGAGTGACGATCAATAGCACATTCGTACGTGTCATAGTGGGTGCAGAATAATAGAATGATTCAAAATGTTGGTTTCCTTCTCATTGGCACAAAAATGGGTAAGTTTTATGTAAATATGACTATTTCTATTTCTTATACATATGAAGTATTTTGATCGTATGTAACCATTTGTAGACGTTAAATTGATAAATTTTATTAAAAAGGTCAATTGCTATTCGAGTAATATGTTATAGTCAAAATGGCTAATTACATGATTTCCCATATAAATATCATGCATGTAATCGCGTCGCGTGTGATCATATGTATCATTGTTCTTGACATCTTGCATATAAGATTGGGAAGTTAGGAAGTTTGAATACCTGTTGATTCTTGAGAGCATGTAGGAATTCCGACAACTGCAAAGATCTGGCTTCGTCCAATAGCTTTATCAGTATCTTGTTTCCGGATGATCTTGCTTCATCAAGGGGAGTGTTACCCCATCTGCACATACAGACTATAAGTTGTGTTTTATGTTGTATATTCAAGAACTCTTTATCACAAAGTTATACCTGTCCTTTAGTAGGACACTAGCTCCAGATTGAACTAGTAGCTTTGCTATTAAACACGATCCTTGTGACGTGGCAACGTGAAGTGGAGTTCTATAATCGTAGTCTTTAGAATTCGGGTCAATACCGTTTGCTAAAAGCCGTCTGATGAGATCTATGTCCCCTCTTGCCACACATGAACACAAGAAGTTACCAGCTTCGTTTATCTTTAATGATCCCCCTTTGTTTACTAGTATGGCTGCAACGTTCTCATGCGCGTTCTTGATTGCTTCAAACAACGGCGTGTTTCCAAAGTTATCTATCAGTAACATGAAATGAGGTATGTCAATATATGTATTAAGTTTAAATGATTTAAATATATCTAGAATTAGTTTAAAAGTTTACCTGAAATGTTAACTTCTACATCGTTTTGAATCAGGAAAACCACGATATCCACGTGTCCTTTTGCTGCAGCGAGATGCTGTTCATGTCAAACAGCATGTTAGTGAGTAATAGACTCGACCCGCCAAATTTAGATTTTAGATTTATAGAGGGATTGATGTAATGATCTTTGTTTTAAGATTGTTAGTGTAAAACATACCAGAGGGGACCTTCCATCATAATCTTGTTTATTTGGGTCAGCCCCGGATCGAATTAAGCTTTTTATCTGAGACAGATCTCCATTAAAAGCTGCACTGTTGAGCTTTAGTGCAAGTTCTGCTTCTTGCATTCCCATATGAACTGTGATATCAGTCACCATATGCTTCATGCGATCGTCGTTTCCTTTACCCTTCAAGAATATGTTTAAAGATAAATTTAAGGACAAAATATATGAATATCAGTTTAAAAAGTTGAGTATTCTATACCTCTAGTAGATTGTTCAAAATCTTCCTTCCATCATTAAAATATATTTCAATAGTATGAGTGAAAGTTTGTTTATCAAGCCGCAAAAGTCGACAAAGTTCACTAACTTGAACTGTGTATGGTTGTGGGATGTTACATAGAATCGAAACATCACCAAACGAGTCGTGAAGTGTTAGATCGGATACTACCTCTTTTGATCCATCTTCACATGTTAAAACTTCTTCCTGTACCAAATTTAATTCAAAAAAAGTCTAAACTTTAATAAACAAAAAATTGATATGATAAAAACAAAAATTAGGGATGTGAATTTCTCTGTAACGACATGAACCTAACATGAAATTTGTGCGTTTGAGTTTAGTTTAATGGGTTTGGGTCAGTTTTTGGTTAAATCAACAAACGCATTTAGCTAAACAGGTCGTGTCCAGGTCGACCTGGTGAGTTCATGCGTTGGCATGTTTAATCAATTTATTTTCTTTTAATTTCTTTAAAAACTCGGGTTGAACCTACAAACACATTTAGCTTCATGTTAACCGACAAAAACTCATGTTATGTACAGGTTCATATGAAATCTTCAAGTCAACCCGCAAACACAACTCATGTAACACCACTAAATAAAATGGTACCAGCTTGCCATGACAAATGAAATAAAGCTGATCAACAACAATCCCTTGCTCCATAATTACTTCGCCGGGAAGAAAAAACTCTTCGTGCACTCTAGTTACAACATGGTTGATAAATTCCGGAGAACACCCCCTAAAAAGAGAAACCTTTTCGATGTACGACTTGTATAAACTTTCAGATATCTGCAACAAACAAAAACACAGTTTAACATAACAAACATAAGAAAATAATAGTAAATAAACAATGTTTAAATCGACATTGATACCTTGGCCCGAATAGAGATTGGAAGGTCTTGAATAATAGCAGAATCAGTAATACTACTGTCATATTGCAGCCTCACATGACCTTTAATCTGATTGCGTATGTCCTTACCCAATTCATTTCTATCGATAAATTTAATAAGATCCGTCATTCTATCCCTATATCTTTCTGTTTTTGATCCTTTGACGATTAAAGCTGTTATGTTACCGATCAAATAAGCACCAAGAACCATGTCAAATGAGACATACACCATAACAAATATCATCTCTCTTAAGTTGACTGCATGTATGTCACCATAAACCTGCACAAACAAGCCCACATTTTTTCATCATTTATCATTCAAATTTTAAATAAATAATATATGTCATACTAAACTGTTTTATGCAAATACTTACCGACTGTTGCCATAGTAACGATTGCAAAATATAACGATGTTACATAACGTTTCCAAAGATCAATGTGTCTGAAGTTTGAGTAACTATAATCACCAAGTGTTAAGCTCCCAATCCATGTGTATCCTTCTTCGACAGGTGGCAGAGTCGTAGCCAGATAGTAGAATATGCATGCAGCCGTATGCGTGCAGTAGAGCTCAACAGCAATAAGCTTTATAATCCTTGAAAACAAATAATTGACCCGTATGTCCTTCTCTAACTTGGAAAAGAATTCCAGAATCTTTCGTACCCGTACTAACCTGATTAGTAACAGATATCTCACTTCTTCTTTATTCCCAGAAGCCTGATTAATAAGCTTATATGGTTAATAATCCTGTGAGCGTGCATTATTAATAAATAAGTATTGTTCGCGTCTAGTTTAGTTAGGGCTGGCAAATCGTGTATACCTGACCTGTTAAGACACGAACCTCTTAAGACACGATACACGAAACCTGACTACCTGTACACGACACGAAATTTTTTCGTGTCTATTTTTTGATACACGAACCTGTTAATTTTTTTAACAGGTATACACGACAAGTACCTGTTAATACCTGTTTACGAACGTTATACTAATCGCATGTTTACGAACCTATTTAGTGAGAGAAAATTTCCAAAAGTTCACCAAAGACCTAGATAATACATGTTTGCGTACCTGTTAATACCTGTTTGCGAAAACTATACTAATCCCTTTTTGGAGTGAGAAGGGATTTAGAGTTAAAAGGTTTGTGTAAAGCTTTTTAAATATATTATTAATTTTAAATAAATTCTAAATAGGTATTAACAGGTACCTGCAGGTAAACAGGTAGGTTAGCTGTTATGAAAAAATATGGTTTTGTCAAAAAGTTGTTGAAAACGTTTTTAAGCTTGCGTCAAAATTTTGGCAAATTATTATTTTGTAGCTTATTTGTCAAAAAGTTGACGGATGAATCATGGTTTCTACTTTTTGTCGGAAATTAGCAGCAAACTTGTCGCAAATAAAATTTGTGGGAAATTTTTGTAGTAAATGGAGCCATTTTCTAGTGGTGTGTTTAGGACACGAAACCTGTTAAGGTCATACCTGTACCTGTTAAGATCGTGCAGGTTCGTGTCAGGTAATCGTGTTCGTATACAAAATTGCCGGCCCTAAGTTTAGTTTATAAAGTTGTACCGTATAAAGTATATCCCAAGGCATGCAAGCGAGTACATCGAATATGAAATGAGATTTCAAGTACCTGTGAAACAACAATAACAAAGTGAAACTAATGTGAAACATTGAAACAACAATAACTAAGGTTGAGCATTGGTTTTTCTAATGTTTTGAGGGTGAAAGACTGACCGAACAGCAATGAGTCGTGGGCTAACGATGAACTTGTAGGTTTGGGTGTCTTTGTAAGGAACAAAGAACTGAACAGCTATGTCGATGAAGAAAGCGGCCTGACTGAATATGTCTAACAGATAGAGGCGATCGGGTAAACCCCTGAAGAACCCAAACTCCATTGGTGTGAAGAAAGAAGAGTAGATTGCCCATATTAATATTACTTTCTCCCATGTTTTGTACCATCTGCATCATAAAAGTCTTGATTAATGCATGTTCAGAGTATTGTTTTGCATACAAGATTTGGAATATGATATAGAACACTGCAGAAACATGGAGACCACCTGCCCCAGTGTAAACTGCAATCTACTTGATGTCGATGATTAGCAGGGTATTTGCGTGCCTCATGAGTTTTCCGGTAAGACGCCCCGCTTATGGTGTGCACACATAATGTATGTGGGCTCTCGGGGGCAAAAGTGAAATTGCACTAATTTTGACGGTCTTTTTACTAGTTTCGTGAAAGTAATGTTAAAGTCGGCGGACGGTTAATCATGCATCATGCATTGGCATTGCTAGGCAAAAGACAAGGGGTACATGCACCAATCGGCCTTTGTCCTGAGTGCTGAGTGTTATGTGTCTTATGTCCATGGCTGGCTTGATGCAAAACTACTATCGAGTAGGGGTCTCACTAGAAGCAGTTTCTCTATTTCTACGGGATTGAGGTAAGACTGACTACATCTTACCCTCATCAAACCCCGCCTTAGCTTTGCTATTGATGGGATTTGCTACTGATGATGATGAGTTTTCCAGTAAGTAACTGGTTTCTCATGGTTAACAGAACCTTACTCGATTGATCGATCATATTCATTAAAAACTTTGATACCTTATAAATAATTTCTTTTTTTTAAGAACGCACCTTAGCTTTGCTATTGATGGGATCTACTTCATTATCCACAGCGGTACAATCTGTTCGTTATTTATAAACGTCAATTTTTAATTACTTTTTTCTCATATCATCAACATGGAACCACAACCACAGTGCATTGGTTGGATTGGATCTAACCATGTTGTTTGTGTTGTGTACAATTACAAGTATGAAACATACTAATCAATGACGCACCCATCATCACAGGTGTCTTAGAGTTGGCCTTGTAAATAAAAAATATATATTTATTAAATGTAAATAATAAAACTTGGCACAATCATCGCTTTATTTGGCTTTTTTAATTTCTACTTTGTAACTAATCTTTGACTTTTTCTTATAATATATGTCTAATCATGTCTACTTTTTTTACAAATGGATTTCTAGCTGGACCAATGTTTTAAAATCTGGACATGTAATCAAGTTCGACGCAATAGCTTCATTCATTTTTAATGACGTCATAATCTTAATTAATGTTAAAAGAATATTTAATATGACATAAAGGTTAACAAATATATTTTTTTGAAAGGCAAATTACATCTCCTATACTATTACAACAATAATTCTAAACTATAACACCCTTGACAAGGATTGAATCTTGGACCTCCCCTCTAGAGGCATATACCTCTATCAAGTGGGCTAGCCCCACATTGGCATTAACAAATATATTAAATAAAAATCTAATATATAGTTGTATCACTATTATTATGTTGTTTGTATGTATATGGTCAAGTTATTCTACATAATGTAACAAAAATAAGAACGAGAAAGATTCAAAAAAAAACAATAGATCACAAAATATGACACAATGAGCCACAAAATATAACACAATACCAAAAATATAAAACAATAATGAAGAAAAAAGACGCAATGAATTGCAAAAATGACACAATAATGAAAATAAAAAAAATGCACAATGAGATAATGTAAATTCTAAAAACTATAAGCTAAAATTCAAAAAAGTGAAAACCTAAAAACTAAGATCGTATGGTTCGATGTTACGGTTCCAATGCCGCTTGAATGAGTTCAATCAGTGTCCGTTTGATACCATTCCTACGCTTCATATTTTTTTTTCACTATATTTGATCCTAACCCTATATTTATAAAGATAAAAAAATGTTTGGGTTCTTTTAAAGATGTGTCATAAGACGACCTTGTAAATTATTGTTGATTGTGTTTGCTTATGAGGGCCTGATTTGAGTATGTGTAAGATGTGTGACCGCACAAGGTCTAAAATTTTGAGGGGCCAATTTCCCCCTTTTTGTTTTACTTATATAAAAAAAACATTTTTCTTACATATTATATTCAAAGTTTAACACAAAAATATGGTTAAAAGAGCTACATCACCCATTCACCCTCAGTGGCGAAGCTTGACCCGAAACTTCGGGGGGTCGGAAGTCACCGGGGGGTTGGAAACCACTAGTTTTGGGGAGTCGAAAACCAATTTCGGGGGGTTGAAACCGTATATACTAAAAAATTTCATACAAACACTATATAATCGGAACTTATGAGCGAAAATTCGGGAGGGTCGGCCGCCCCTCCCTGCCTCTAAAGAGTTGCGCCACTGTTCACCCTATCTAAACATAGGTGAGATCATGGGTTCTAAACTTAACATCTTCATTTTTTTTATTTTTTCCTCACTCTCCACTTTGTAGGTCCCCAATCTTTTTTATATTTATTTTATTAATACATATATCTATTTTAAGGGTCCATTTTCGAAAGGAAAAAAATATAAACATATTTATTTTTTTTTTTGAACGGCAAATTTCATTTCATCACCCGAAACATATTTACAAAAATGCAAAAAACTAGTAAGGTACTAGTTCGCAAAATACAGCCATAAAACTAAACAGAATCGCCTAGAAAAACACCTACTTGTGATACCAAACAAAACAGGAATCAAGTGATAGGTGCCTCGAACCTCTTCCATGTTTCCCAGGTCCATCCAGCAGCCTTAAACCTATGGTTTGCCCAGCTGAACGAAACAGCCTGAATTTCACCAAAAATACTGTCGAGATTAAAGCGTTTTCCTTGAAAAATTACCGCATTTCGAGCCTTCCAAATGCACCATGAAGCAGCAAAAATGACGAACCGAACCCATTTACGTTTGTCCCTCGGTTATACCAGAACTCTTATGAATGTTGAGAAGATCACGAACAGAAAAGGCAAAGATTGGGGCAATATTACACCATAGACTAACCTTATGCCAAATCCATGACGCCACGTAACATGAGGTTAGTAAATGAATATAAACATATTTATCATTTTGGATATTTTCAAACTCTTTTGGGAAAATTCCATAATATTCCGGTCAACAAAACATTGTCATAGGATTTCGTAATGTTGTTTTGGGTGCCGTGTGAAGCTACAATTGCGGTTTTCTTGCACAATAGAATTTGATACCTTTGGCTCGTTGGCGCCGGAAGCTATCCGTTTCCTAACTAGAGTCCAACGGGTTATTCATAGCAGTGTCTCGACTCCGGGGGGACATGGGTTCGTTTTTAGTAGGTTAGGATTTGCCATCCAGAAAGGGGTGGCGGCGCAGCTTGTTGCCCGCCTGCCCGCTATCTTGATGTAATTGGTCGCGTTTATGCGTTTATGAAGTGTTTGATTACGTTTATCAAGAAAAAAAAATAGAATTGATGTGTTTTACAATTAAACAATTATTAAAGCATAAAATATCGCTTGATTCGATTCTAAGACATATCCTTTGTTTTTTGAGGTTTACATGTGTATACAACTTGTCAAAATAAAAACATGGGTGTGGTCGTGTGGAGTGATCGGAATTAATAATCTTGAACGCTAAAATAAATTAATAGAAACTATACATTAAATTAGTTGGATTCGGTGCATGACGACATAAAAACTTGTCTATAACTATTATTGGTGGATGGCGATGTTTGAAATATAGGGATGTAAATGAGTCAAACTGGATATGAGATTGTTTAGGTCTGGGCACAACACATTTGTAGTTTTTGAAGCTCGAGCAGTCGAGCTCGACTTGTTAATTATTTATTATTATATGAAGATTTTTGTTAATATATTTTTTTAATTACTTACACATATATTTATAATTATAGTTTTATTAATATACATTGTTAAATTATTTTTATCCTAAATTTGTATATAATAATATTGTTAAATACTAAGGATGAGCATTTCGTTACCAAGTTTTGGAAAAAATAAGTATCGGTTCGGTATTATTATCGGTACCGAGTCGGTAATTTACCTTAAAATATCAGTATCGTAATATATATTTTAGGTATCGGTATTGACACCAACTTTTGACGAAAATCGTTATGGTTCAGTATCGAGCTCATCCCTATTATATACATATATATGTTTAATATAAACAAAATTTTATTTAGACTTGCAAACTAGCTTAAGCTGGATATCTAAAGTTTGGGTTCAAGCTCGTTATATGACTTAATAAAAGCTTGAGCTCATTTAGGCTAACGAGCCGATCTCCAGTTTGGCTCGTTTGCGCCACTATTCAAAAACGGATTGACAAAACGACATCCCTAAGGGTTTTATCCACGCGTCTACCGCCACGTGTAATCATACATATACACACATAAAAAAAAAACCAAAACGTTAAAAGATGCAAATTAGAAAGAAGAAAGAAACCTGTTTTGTGGAGGGATATAGAAGCCTTTGATGCCATCGAACACTTTGTCTGTGTTGAACCCTCTATGTGTCGAGTCGAGTCCTAAGTCCCAAGCCAACAATGCAAACACGCTCCTTCGTCTTCCCAACCTCTCACCCTCTCTAATATCCTCCACTTGGTACTCTGCTGCATCCTCCTTCGTCTTCCTCCGCCTCTCCTCCCCGGTAGAAGACGTCCGCCCGATCTCGTTCCTCATCTGATATGTTTAATCACTAGATAAAAGTTGCTTGATCGAGCTAGTAACTAATGAACTATGTCTTTGCATAAATGAATGGATAAGATTAATATTGGACTAATCATATCATATGAATAGTTTCTAATGTAGAAGAAGATGGTTGTGGAACATGGTGATCCAAAGGTTTTTTAGAATCACGGGAAATGAAAGAGAGAAATTGTGTTTTGTATGGTGTAGATGTGGAAGTAATTAGCAGAGGATCTTGTTTAAAGTACTACAGGTTGAAAATAATCTATCATAGCTGTCTGCCTGTCTCCATTTTATATTTCACAACAATTTTTTTTTTTTTTGATGATTTTTATTTTTATTACTAAAACTCAAAAACCTGTAACTTAACTAATTAATTAAATTGACAAACTATATATATATTTCTTTCCTTTATGGTTTTATAAAAATTACTAGATTATATCCCGGGAACGTTCCGGGGTTGAGGAATCTAATATGACATATCAATTTTACATATGAAATAGAATAATGCGCTTTAGAGTTACATGCAGGAAAGCTTCGGGTAGTACTTAAACAAAAACAATTAACAATGTATCTCCAATGTTAACGCCTAACCTTAAACAATGTATAACTCTAATATTAATAGTTAACCTAAAACAATGTACAACTCCAATGCTAACACATGTTGAAAATAGAATTCATATTTACTGATTTGAACATAATTTGTGACTTGCCTATACATGATTAATGAATTACCTGAACACTTTGTGTGTTTTTTTTGTATGAAAAAAACTCTACAAAAAAATTGTCGTTTTTTTCTCCGTTTTCTATCTAGCACTATGGTACTCGTTGGAAAGATAATAAAACGCTAGTTAATTTGATGTAATTTTTTTTCTTTAAAAAATCTCGTATATAAAAAATATTAACGTTTATGGGAGGAAACATGAGATAGAAAAATCCAAATTACAAGAGGAAACATGAAAGAGAAAAATCAAATTTTGTTTTAATTTTTTTTTTTCTAAAATCAATTAATGTCGCATAGCATGCCACATGATACACTCAAGGTGAAGAATACCCTCTTTGAATACAACGTAGGATTTACTGCTTTCAATTATATAATAACTATTAACTTTTATTTTTATCTATTCCGTCGTGGGGCAAGTAAATCTTATTACAACAACACGTAATTCACGTTTCGTGTTTTTTACTCCCATATTTTCGCATGGAGTAATATTTTGTGATTTCTTTATGCTTCAATAGATTTAGTTTTACATTTCACTTACAGTTAGTCTGTCGGGCCTAAAAAAAGGTTTTTCAACTGAGTTTGATGTTCGGATGTAGATCAACACAATTTACAAACTTTCGGTTTGGACTTGGCCAAATGAATTTACATATTTTTCAAGTTGGGTCCGTTTCCATTTTTCTTTCAATTGGATTTTAGTATTGTTATGTATTGCCATTGTACCACATGAGGTTTTGTTTATAGGTGAATCCATTCTCCTCATCTTGTGAGTCCATTTGTTAAGTCAATTGAAGATCCGTAGTTAATAGGTGAACCCATTCTCCTCATCGTGTGAGTCCATTTGTTAAGTCAATGAGACATCTGTAGTTAATAGGTGAATCCAATTCTTAGAATGAATATTTTAAAATTGTCTCACCTCGTAAATTTAAAAACTCTAATCAATAAATACATAATAGTTGGAAAGTATTATGTCGCAAATTTTTATTTAAAGGTGTCATAATTTTGTGATGAGCCCAAAATTGTTTTTCTCGTTTCTCTAACGTTACCACTTCATTTCTAATATTATATCTTTATTTAAAATGTTTATTTGTACTTAATTTTAATCATATGTTATATGTATATATTGTTTATGGAAGTGTTGGCGTGTATGATCACTAAAGCTTGTCGGACGGGTGATATTGAGGGTATTTCGGTGTCAAGAGATGGCCCTATGATTTCTCATATGTTATATGCAGACGACGCCCTCATTATGGGGAATTGGTCTAGAAAAAATATTATTATGCTAACTAGATTGCTTCGGATCTTTCGGTTATGTTCAGGTATGAAAGTTAGCGTCCAAAAATCTCTTTTATTCGGCTTGGGAGTTACCGCAGAAGACATTAGTCGTATGGCTGAATTATTGGGATGCAATGTTGGAGAGCTTCCATTTAAATATCTCGGCATTAAAGTTGGCGCAAACATGAATCGGGTTTCACATTGGGACCCAGTTGTTGAAACCATCTAGAATAGGCTTCAATCTTGGAAGGCCAAGTTGCTTTCGATTGGTGGGAGACTGACTTTGATAAAATCAGTCCTGGCCAGTCTTCCGGTGTATTATCTATCATTGTTTAAGGCGCCACAGTTAGTGATTGAAAAAATTGAACGGCTAATGCGAAAGTTTCTTTGGACAGGTAGCAAACAAGGTAAGGGTATCCATTGGGTGGCCTAGGAGACAGTTACGAAACCTAAGAGATGTGGGGGATTGGGAATTACTAAGCTCTCGGAAGTTAATTCTGCTCTCATTGTGAAATGGGCGTGGAATTTAAGACAGAGCATGTTGGGATGTGGAGAAAGATTATTGTTAGCATCCACGGGGGACAGAACAAGTGGAAATTCTTACCGGTTAAAAAACGGTTTACCAGGGGTCTGGAAGTCTATTGTTAATGTTTTGGGCAAGATCTGATTCAATGGAAAAAGATTAGAGGAGCTTTTTTCGTGCCAGTTAGGGGATGGGGACCAAATTCTTTTTTGGAAAGATATTTGGTTTGGTAACAAACCTTTGTCGGAAAGGTGGCCTTTTTGTATTCAAAAGATAGGTCCAAAAATGTTACAGTGAAGGATAGATTGATTCAAGTAGGGGACCGGTTTGTGGTCAATGATAATTGGAAGCTGGTTGCTAACTCTGTTGAAGGCATATCGGAGGTCCAAGATGTTAGCTATGTATTGTCTAGTATGCAGTCTTTCAGTGATAAAGATAAGTGGTATTGGGATACAGGTCAAATGTTCTCGGTGGGGCTGTAAAAACTGCTTTACAACAGAACTCTTTCGGTTTGTTGGTTCAGAAAATGCGATGGGTCTCATGGGTTCCGATAAAGGTGAATGTTTTTGGTTGGAGGTTAGAAAAAGAGCGATTACCGACAAGGTTGGAATTGGCTAGAAGAGGGATCGTTTTACCATCGAATAGATGCCCGTTATGTGGAGTGTACGAAGAATCCGTTCAACATGTTTTCATTTTATGCGATTTCTCCTTCGGTGTTTGGAGCTTAATCTGGAGTTGGTGCAGAATTTTTCCAGCCTCTTCTCACACGATTGAGGATATTTTTAGTTGGCAAGAGCCCTACTAACAGCAGCAAAGGTAAGAAGATTCTTCGAGGGATCTTTATGATTACTAGTTGGGCGATATGGAAAGAGTGAAACAAGGCGGTGTTTAATAATTCGGTTCCTAAGGTGGAAGAGGTGGTGACGTTAGTAAAATCTATGTCTTATTTGTGATTCAAATATAGATCTAACTGTTACAGGATTGTGTGGCTTGACTGGGTTAAATACCCATTGTATATGTTGTAAGTAGTGGTGGTGTTGAGCGGCCTGTTTCTTGGGTTTTGCTCGGTTTTTTAATGAAGTTTTTCTTTAAAAAAATGTATATATTGTTTTATAATTTAATATTTTTATTACTATTTAATTTATATTTCCTTTGTTCAATCCTCTATCTGGGTTTCTAATCTAGTATCTAGTAAAGATTATAAAGTGTTAAAAACTAATTAGTGATTTAAAAAGATATTAACGAAATTAAATGAGTATTAAATATGTTTGTTAAAGAAGTTAAATTAGGAAATCAAATCACATGTCTCTAATGGGACATCGTAACGGTTAAGTGGTGTACACAATCAAATGGTTGTGAGTTCAAATCGTGTGGATGTATATGGGTGCATGTTGTGGTGTATTTATCAAAAAAATAAAAATAAAAATACATTAGGAATTGTTGTTAAAGAATATCAAAATAAATAGAGATATGTGGTCTTCAATATTGTACGATTCTACTAGATGAAGGGTGTGATCTGGAGAGGGTGTCTCCATAGACGACACCGCTGAGGAACACCGCCTCACGCATTGCGGTGTCGATGCGACAACAAGAGGGTCATCAGGGGTACATTGATGATACCATCGTGCAACGGTTTGCTTTTAGTCCCTCACCATCAGGGGTACATTGATTATGATTTTTTTAGGATGACTAGTGGGAATGCCCGCACGTTACAGCGGGTGTTTAACTTAAAGCAAAGAAGGTTTATTACAAGGTGATATTTAAATAAACTTTATATTTAATTCAACACTTACCGATCTAGGAGGTTTTGCCTTTCCATTTTTAATAGAGGCCCTTCATCTCGCCTTCAAAACTATTAATCTGAGCTTCCAACTAAGACACCTAAGCAATTACAAGATATTTTGTATATGTAAAGATGAGTAGACGTACATCGATACAAACACAAACTTACATATTTACGTAAGTAGAAAACAATATATTACCTAAATGAGGAACTCGATTATAATAGCAAATGACAAACCAATCGTACTTGAAGATGAAACCATAATGAGCATATGAGGAAACATAAAATGAATGGAAATCATAGATATTAGAACAAAGCTAAAACCTTAAAATATACAATGAAATTGAAAACTCAGTCATCGGATACTTCAATCCAAGTTTGTATGACGTTGTGTTTAATGTCTTAATGCCATTTAGTTTTCAAATTAATGTTTTAGTGAGATCAAGTAATATTGTTGATGCTCATCTAACCCACGCGCATTGTATGGCGATATTAACAGGATTTTAGAAAATTAAATATCATTCATGAGCGAAAAAAAAGAGAAATAATATAATGTCATCGAGTTAATTCAGTCCAGTCCTATTACTCGTCGGAGGTTGTGGCCGCCTGTTGTCTATGTAGTCAAGAATGTCAAAACAAATTCAACGAATATAGAACCTACCTCCAAAGGAGGTGAAAACGCTTTTCATTTTTTTTTCACAAGAAGGTATATACCAAGACCAACAACAAACTAAGTCAAATTAAAATCAAACATCACCCATAAATGTAACAAATTCATGTCATTATTCCAAAGGCAAAAACAAATTAAAGTATTGCTCATGTAATGCATTTAGCTACTTAAGCTAGTGTTGGATATGCTATGCAAATAAAGCTTTAAACTAAATAGTATCTGGCCACTAAAAAGTTTAAGAAGGTGTTTGGGATTGCTTATTTAACTAGAAAAGTGCTTTTTCGAAAAGTGTTTATTAACTTATTATTTTTTTAAAAGCAGTTTTTAAACAAAAATGTTTGGATTAGCTTTTGTGGTAGACGGAGTCAATAAGTTATTTTAAAAAAATGTTTATTTTAGCTTATTCATCTAAAATAAACAAAAAAAAGTAAAATGTTGGTAGTTTGGTAATTTGATATTCAAAATCATACGGGAATTTGAAAAAACCAGGTTTTTGTTACTTATGAAAAATAGTTTTTTAACCATATAAAAAAGCTAAAACAAAAAGGAATTTTATCAATGCCAAACAACTTATTGACTTATTGGGTTTTTGAAAAAAACCAATAGGTCAATAAGTTGTTTCTAAACTCAATACCAAACATACTCTAAATTAAATAATACCAGATCAAAGAAAGCTTTAAATCAAATTTTGTCAACAAATTGATAGATTTCATGAATCGGAAGCTGAATCGATACCTGTGGCTCATTTCTCAGTTGTGTTTTGCTTACATCATGTTTAGCAAAACCTGGTCCACTCCTAGTTTGTCAATCATCGTCTTACAATTCATCTTCGAGAATTTTATTGAAAGAGTTGTTACCACTTAATGGTTGAAGGGTAGATGATTCAATTGAAGAACCACATTCAATAACTGTCACACCACGACAATGGCGGAAACACGTGGCGCGACGGTTCAAGAGCATAAAGTCAAGGTTAATGCTAAACACAAGTAATTTAAGAAAACGGGTCATTTATTTAGGCGTCAAATCTTGTTCATATATTACACACCAAGTAAATAGTTTTAACATAATAGATGAGGTTTCTCAAATATATCCCATAGCCTTGGGAAATAAGAGTGAAACCCCACAAAATATCCGACGCCTCAAGGAGAATTCCACGACCCGGCCCGCCATGTCAGTCTTCACTTAGTTACCTGAAAGATATGTTTAAAATTTCGTCAATATAAATATATTGGTGAGTTCACAGGTTTTTAGTTTCCAAAACTTGAATACTTGGGAAATACCATGTTATGACAATGTATAGGAGTTGCAAATTCCTATACTCTACTTGAGACTATAATCAAACCAAGACATATAATAATAATGCCCCGCTCCAAGTCGTTACTCGGTATCCTACGACTTAAGTTCAGAATATATGCACCCCAGGCATACACTAATGCATAATCGACGCTATCGATTAGGGGTGGGCCTTGTCAGGCACCAATAGTACTATTCAAATATTCCTCCGATTTCATACTTCGAATAAATGATTATAGAGGCGAGGACTCAACCCCGAGTGGCGGTCACACCTCAAGTAACTAATCCGTCAAACATTTTCCCTAACATATCTTTCCCCCGAAAACGTAAAAATAGTTTAAAATGGGGCCGTGAGACTCACCTGAAACTCTGTCTGGCTTACTAGGCAGATAGCAAAGAGGGTCTCGCACCTACAAACGTCCTAGACGTATAAGTCACTATCCCTATAGTGCATGTGCCTTGGCAAGTTGTACACCCAACTCCCGACCACAAGTTATTCCAAATCCCGTTTAATTAAGCGCGTATCCTAGGTTTCGTTGGCGTTAGATTACCCCTTTGCGTTACAAGTTATATATTACTCTTGTTAATATTTCCTTAACTTGTACCTTATTATCATCGACTCGACTTCACTTAACATATAATTATTTTCCCATTTAAATAATTATACTTAAGATCGCATCGCTCGATATAATATATATTTCAACACTCGACCCGACTCACTTTGCCGCACATTTGTTTTCCCATTTAAACAAATATACTAAGATCTTGTCGTTCGATTGTATATTCTTAACACCCGATTCAACTCACCATACCGTATATTTATTTTCCCATTCAAATAAATATACTAGGGCCTTGTCGGCGCGGCATACACATATATATATCTTTGTCTACTCGTCGCGGCTTTCCTCCCCACATATCTACTTTCCCATTAAGTAGGTATACTAGAATTTTGCCGAGACGAGCGTACATATATATATAAATGTGTAATTCTTCTTGTTAAGTATATACGTTTGTTTAACGTCTTACTTGTTTACGTTATATTTTTCTCCCACGAATAATTCCTTTAACACTTAGGAAAGTGTTTATTAGTTTTCACCCATGTGTATATATATTTTACTTCCTAAAAATATATATTTTCTTATCTTGCCGCAATAGCATTTTTCTCATGTTTTGTCCGTGTACGGTTCGTTAACGCGTCTTAGTTCGATTTCTTAGCTCGAATAGTTAATTTCTCCAAGTTTTTCCCAACATGTGTTTTATAGAAATATTATCCATATTTCTTCCTCTTAACACAAGTTACTTGGAAGGTTTGAAATACTTATGTATTTTTAACCCAACTTGTTAACTTAACTACAAAAATGTTTCCAACACTTTTATATTCCCATTTATATAAAAGTATTCATTTTTGTATAAGTTCCTCAAGTTTGTTTAATATTTTTATAAAGTCTCTATTTTATAAAAATCCTTATGTTAATAAAATCCATATTTTTATAACTTTCAAAAATATACTTTTATACAAAAATACCCAAGTATATCCACTAGTATTTACCAAAATCATCCTTAGAAATTTATTACTTACACTTTTGACACCAAACCTTCCATCCTTGCATTTTTGGACTAATAGTTTCTAAAATATCCATTTTAGCCCTCTAACTTTCAAAGTTACAATATTAGTCCCTTAACTTTCAAATGTTGTATTTTTCCACTTTAACTTCCAAAGTTAACATTCTTCACTCAAGATAGTAGACTTTGAAGATCCAACTTTTTATTGGTAAGTTATTTTTTGTATCAAAACACTTTTATTAGTCTTATATTCCATATGTAAGACTACTTGTATGTGTGTTTTATGTATTTGCTCATTTTAACAAAATATCATCCTTCTAAGTAAGTAACTTTAATTTTTCATCTTCTTTATTCTTGAACTTCTAACATGTTCCACCATATATTATACCTTGTATGATCATTTTAAGATGATTAACACTACTTTTTATTACATTCAAGTTTATTCCACAAATCTCAACCAAATCATCATCCTTCTTAGTTTAAGTGTAAACTTTATATATTTTCAAACTCATTACTTTATCATCATCAAACCCATGATTTATTTACATATCTTTAATCATCTATTTTACACAAGTAAAACCTATTATGTTCAAACCCTCCTTTAAACCCTTCATGTACAACTTGCTTCTAAGAACACATACATGAATAATAATAATCAAAAACAAGGTTAAGAAGCTTACTACTAGCACAAGGCTAGGGAAGACAAAAACCTTGGATTTGAGAGGGGTTTAGTGTGTTCTTCCTTAGTGGTTAAGCTCCAAGCTTGAAACACACAATGGGGGTTTGGATGATGGATTGTTTTGAGTGATTAGAAGATGTAAAAACTTGAAAGAAATGTGTGTGAGGATGGGGTGAAACCTACGGCCCAAAGAAGAAGAAGAAGGAGATGTTTTTGCTTTGTTATCTTATGTGTGAACACATGTTATATATAACCTCACCATATCTTCCATGGATTGCATGTGATCTTACTAAAGATTTGAGAGATATGTATTGTACTAAAATTGATCTTGGATGGATTTTTAATAGGGTGTTTGGCCGTGAGTTATTGTGAGAGGGTGAGAGATTGCTTGCCAATCTTTGCTAAATAATTGTGATCCATCATAATCTTTCACTAGATCTTTTACATGCATGTGTGTACTAGGGTATAATGAGATTGCATTTTTGTCTTGGATCACATGGCCATAGGGCCGAAATCTTCTTACAAGATAAGACAACTTGTGCATGCTTTTGTACTTGGTAGATCTTACACCCATTCTTGTCCATGCATGCTTGATATCCTAGGTTTGTAGGTTATTATTAAAACAAACATGCAAGAGGATTACATGGCCATTAGGCCGGCCCCTTGGTGGGTTTAGGTGGGGTCCACAACTTCAAATATTTACCCAATGTTTGTTAAGTTAAATCCCTCGTCGTTCGGGCATTTTTCGGGTTTTAATTGCGCGTTATTCGGACATTAAAAATACCTTTAATAACCCTTAAATATAGTCTAATTTAAGCGTTAATTGGTTATTTAGGCTTTTGCCGGGTGAAATTGTAAGTCATACGCGTATCGGGTGCGGTACGCGCACTTTATTCGTTACCGGGGAGATTTGTATGAAAAGTTTCCACTTATGGTTTTGGAGTTCCAAAACTCATTATATTTTGTGAAAATACCCTTTATTTTATATCCTGGGCGTCCGGGATCCTTTTCGTTTATTAAATTATTACCGGGTAATCGCCAACGTCCATACCGGATAGTTTATTCGCACATGATCCCATCATGTTTTACCATTAAACGTATGCATTCCTATGCATTATTTGGAAATTGCTATCTCCTAAAGCCTTGATAATTAAATCACATATAATTGTATTTAATTACGTTAATCATATATTAATTAATTAGTACGGAATTACCTTATTTTTGCCGGTTGTTACAATAACCGCATTCAATTACTACGTGATTTTGAAAATAGGTTAATGTGATTAAATGAATATTAAGAAGTAAGGAGGTTAACTTAAGAAATCAAAGATGAGTGGCCTTGAACAACATTACTATTCTATTTGCAATGTCCAACACAACACACCATTGTAGAGATGATTAAGTTTTAAAAAATGTTGAAAGTAGTAGTGTAACACCCCAAACTCTCGTTTCGCCTATTATGCCATTAGGCGTAATCGATAAAATAATAAAGCGGGTTTTATGGTGGGTGTTTAACCATAAAATAAAAAGCGAGACTAAAACTTGAGGGGCCTTAGTTGCCAATATGTCAAAGTGGGTTTTTATTAATAAAAATTAACTAAGAAAACACACACTTGTGTGTGTGTTGATCGATCTCAACATCATGAGATCAAACTCCTTCACCAACCAAACCCTAAACACAAGAACAAGGTCAATCCAAGCCAAATCAAGGGGCTTTTCGATGCCTTAGCAAGAAACGGGTTATCTAGGGCCTAAAGAACATCAAGGTACCTTTTATTTGGTGGAAATTGATGTTAAATTCATTTATGATCATGGTGAAATTCTAGGGTTTTGGTAAAAAACGTGAATTTCTTAGTTTCTATGAGCTTCTATGTGTTAGTAGGCTTCAAGTAAGCTATAAAACGTGGTGAATCATAATATGTTGTTGATTCATGTGAAATCATGATTATGTATTATGAGTAAGTAGTGGGTTTTTACTCTAATCATGAACTACACTAGTATGTGGAATAATCTTGCAATTTCTATGTGATTAGTATCATGTATGTGTGCTAATTGTTGAAATGATCATGTGCCAATGGTTAGCTAAGCCATGGCGGAATCTAGAAAGTCTTGAACACCTAGAATTAACATGATGAAAATTGTGCATATGAGGTGTTTGATAAAATGCTTGAATGAGGAAATAAATGTGTAAACATGTATGAACATGAATACTTGAAATGTGAGGTTGAACTAGAGGTAAAATGAATACATGAATGCCATGGATAATGAAAGAAATCCATATAATGTATTCTAACAAAACAAGGTTTGGCGTGTCCCTAAGTTGGGTACAAGAACTAGGGATGCAAATGGGTCAAACGGATGCAAGCTCAATGCGCATAGAAGCAAGAATGATATGAAGTAAGTTTTACGTACACCAATATACTATAACATAGCTTAAATTGTTATAAACATTAGTTTTAAATCTTGAGTATGAGATAAAGATAAACCCCAAGGGGTAGAATCTATTAAGTGGGTTGCCTTATGTGCACTCAATACAAAATGTGGTTTATGATCTTAATCGAGATAATGAGTTATGACCAAATGGAGAAATCCATCAAACGGGTCAACTAATAAAGATATGTGAGAAATGATGTTTTAATCCAAATTAAATCAATTGAATGGAGTCGTTAAGCATGATGTTAAATGGGTCAAGTTGGTGTCACTTGAACCATAGATAAAAACTTGGGTAACATAGCATTATGATCTATGAGTCTAAACGGGTCAAATGGTGATGTCCTCACCATGTGAGCCCAACACTTGATGCTTGTATTCCAAGCATTAAGATTCATAAAGTTAAACGGGTCAAATGGCAAGTTATTGCCATTTGAGTTCCGAGAAATTAATGTTGTCTATTTAGAAAGCATACAGGTAAATGCAATTGCGCGTGCATTCTTGATGTTAAGAATCATGGAGGATAAACACAAGGTATGGATATGGGTCAAGGCCACCCGGTAAGTCCGTAGTCAAATAAACGCCTTCGGGCGAAGCAACATAGGTGATAAAGTACCCACGTGAAGTGTGGGTGCAAATCAAGTAAGTTATTTCCACAACTATGTCTAATGCGCGCTAATGCGCTTAGAATCTACTAAACAAGTGAAAACTTGAGAAAGGATAAAAATCTAAGTCCGGAAGGACTTAGAGGTTTTTAAACAAGTCATTGAGTCCAAAACAATGGGTTTGAATCAAGAAGTGTCGCCATGAATGGCTAAATCAAAAGATTTGGCTAGGAGGGGCATTTAGGGAATTTATAAAGATTTACTAAAGGATAAATCTAATAACGGAATCCTAATGAACAAATCGGACAAGCACTTTAGTTGATCAAGTGTCTAATGGCTTGACAACATAAACTACACGCATTGCGCGTGGTCGAATGGTGTTTGGTTAAGTTTAATGTCTAAATGGGTCGATTTGGGTAAGAGTCGCCATAAACATTCAAAACTAAGAACCGGATCATGGCGACATAAACCGGACTATATTTTTAGTCAAACAAAGGTTTATTTAGTCGGCAAGTCAATACTTAGGCTTCGGGAATCATCAAATGCGGTTGCGACATGATTCCCATGCTTAAAAATCACCAAAAAACGATCAGAAGCTTTGCGCGGCCGCGCGCTTAAACCGACCGGCCGCGCGAATAGACCTGCATGTCAGCATGATCTTTAAAATTCCATATAAAACCGTAGAAAAAATCGTTAGGAGGTGTTCTTTATATGCCTGGAAAGCTCTCGGAGCGTAGAACAATTCTCATTTGAAAGTCGAAGTCAGATTTTGGGGTTTAGAAGGGGTAAAAGCGATCCGAACAGCTGCTGCGCATAAGTTGCAGCAGTTTGTTCTCCTGATAAAGGGCCGTTTGGCTTGGTTCGTTCCGTTTCGACGTGTAACGACTATCGTACTAGTTAAATGTTTCATTTGACCACTCACTAACCATTCTTTGTGTAATGGTGCTAGGTAAACATGTGATGGAAGTCCCGGAGCAAGGATCAAGTCGCGAGAAGAACCGAACACGCCCGAACACTCATCAAGCTTCCGCAATCGAATTCAAGAGTCTCCCGTGAAATTGTGAAATCTCATCATATGTTGTAATAGTTAAAATGTAGAAATCAAAATGTTTGATCACAATAAATTCAAGCTTTTCTTAAATATCTAAGTTTTAATCGGGAGTGGTTTTAAGTAAGGTCAAAACCCGTAGGATTAGGCGTTGATTGCGTGATTACGGGTTAGGGTCTTACAAGTAGTATTTTTTTTATCCAGATAGAAAGTATAAAAATGCGTGAACAGAGGTAAAAATCTATTAAAAACGATGTGAATGAGTTTGATTTATATATAAATGGTAAATATATATGTATTTTTTAAAAGAGCCGATGACAATGACACATATCGCTCACCCAATCCCAATCCTAATCCTATCACGTCACCACTGTCACCCCTCGCCTACGCCATCAACCACACAATATACGGTGCGGTGTTGATGACGTGGAGTAGCGTCACAACTAGGGGTGCAAACGAGCCGAGCGACTCGCGAGCTACTCGAGATCGGCTCGGTAAAAAGCTTGAACGAGCCGAGTCTTATCGAGCTCGAGCCTGAAATAAAGCTCATTTAGTTATCGAGCTCGAGCTCGAGCCTCGAATGTAAAACTCGCTTGGGCTCGTCGAGCCTTATCGAGCTTTGCTTATTTATGTCAATTAATACTATATAGTCCAATTGTATTGCAACCCATGCATTAACCCATGCATTAACTAAATTACTTTGGGCCATGGGCTTCTTAATTGTCCAAAACAAGCTCATTAATGGGCCAAAACAAGTTTCTTAGTGGTCCAAAACGAGCTCAAGCCGAGTTTGGGCTCGTTTAAACTCTTCCCACATACACTTTGATCGAGCTTTCGAGCCGAGCTCAAGTTCCTAAATATACTATCGAGCCGTACTCGAGCCCAAAATACAAGGCTCGAATCGAGCTTGAGCTTCTGAAAATTATAGCGAGCTTAGCTCGATAATGCAAGGCTCGGGCTTACCCTAGTCACAACCCCTCTCAAGTGGCATGTTGTATGTTTTTAACTTTTTAACCCTAGTCAACTGGCGAAAATTCTTGATTTTCACCGACAATCGGGTAAAGAATCACATATCCCTCGAGTCCAAACACAACTGTCACAAACATCCCAAAACCAAAACCTTCCACACCCTATCAATCAATCGACTCACCACCACTTCAATAAACAAATCTCAGCTTCTCACACACGATCGCCGTCGTTACAAATGTCGTGGTTAAGATCTGCCGTCAATAAGGCCGTTGAGGTCGGCAATAAGAATAACCTTACTCACATCGTCAAGAATTACGCCGATACTGTTGTTCAACACGCCGGTCAAGCCGTTGCTGGTGGCGCTAAAATGTTCCATGACCGACTCGTAACGCTCTTACTTGTTTATTATTATTTGCTCCTTTTGTTAATTATTATTATTATTATATTTTTTGAAATTTGAGAAATGTTGATTTGGAGTGTTTGTTTATGGAATTAGGGTTTGATATTGGTTCTAATGTTGTTAATTGCAACTGTATTGTATGTGTTTTAAGATGTGATGTTATTTTGTGAAAATCAATTGCATGTCATTGTTTGTTAATTCGATCGCTTAACCTCGACATTGAAGCTTAATATGTTTCAGGTGAATTGAAGATTTTATTCGTTTAAATTAAGTTAGTTAAGGTTGGTAATAAGAGGAACATTATTATGCTTCACTTTGTTAGATGCATTTAGAATGTGATTGAATATTGATGTTTCATTTAGTTTGTAATTAGTAATCATCATCATCATCATACTCAGTTAATCCCACCTATAGCAAAGCTAAGGTAGGGTTTGAGGAGGGTAAGATGTAGACAATCTTACCTCTACCCCTAAGAATAGAGAGGCTGCTTTCAGTGAGACCCCCGGCTCGATGTGGTTTGGTATCAAGCCTTGAACATAAGGCACAGAACACTTAGCAATCGGGACAAACCCGAACGTTGCATGTACCCCTTTGTCTTTTGGCTATCAAGTATCAACGTCACCACATGAGGCATGATTAACCTTCCGTCATTTTTAACGTTATTTTCACGAAATTAGTAAAATAACGTTAAAACTAGTGCAACTTTACTTTTGCCCCCCGAGGGCCACACATATATACATTTATATGCGCACACCGTAAGTGGGGCATGAGTTTGTAATTAGTAATCTAACCTTTTATTCTGCTGGTTATTGACATTTCATTTATTTGTCTATTTGGTTGTTTCGTTCAATCTTTTGATGAAGCTGAGCATGACAGGGGGCTAGAAGTTTCAAAAGCTTTAAGCAAACTGTTAAGAGATTAGAAGAAGCTTCTATTTCTGCCAGAGGTGCAGA
This sequence comes from Ambrosia x helenae, assembly GCA_030844895.1. Lineage (NCBI taxonomy): Eukaryota > Viridiplantae > Streptophyta > Magnoliopsida > Asterales > Asteraceae > Ambrosia > Ambrosia x helenae. Next base: position 12,407 of record JAUTDX010002790.1, on the reverse strand, counting down.
AAGGATACTCTTGATGAGAAGATGGCTTGCTGCTTTGAAAGAAACCGAGAAGCTTTCAGGAGGTTCGGTTGAAGATGATGAAAAGAATCAAGAACCGCAACCTCCTTCTGAAGAATTCAGTGATAATCCGAAAAAGCCGTCTCTAGTGAGTGAAGTCACCTTTTATAGTATTTCCTCCTTTCATCATAGTGGTACCTTTCGATTTATAGTGTATGCTGCATTTGGTTTATGGCCCACTACTTTGTTTGTATTGTTCCTCTTTCCAATAATAAAGTATCTTTTTTTGTTTGGTTATATTGTAGTTTCACGTCTGTAGTGGTTTAGTTATAATAGAAAAGATAGGTTTTTTTTCCTTTCCATTTGTGTTGCATTGTGTGGAAATGGGCACTTCATTTTTTGTGCTAATACTTAGAAATCATGGCAGGTTCTGTACTACGACTCTGAGATGGTCGGAGATCCAATGAATTTCCGTGATGTTTTTCTTTACAGTCAAGCTTTGGAGGGCATTACAATATCTATGGTAAGAACAGTTGTAGTTATGTATTGTTTTTTCTTGAAATGCACATGTAGGCACTACAACATCTGTTGTATATTTCTATAGCTTTCTCATGAACTAAATGCAAGATTGTAATTTGTCATCTGATGTTCATTAAGATTTTGGCTTACATGCTTTTCATGATTATTAATTATTTTTTTTAATATTTACATACGTCATCTTTGTATTTGGCTACAAAATTTCAACATTCTTTTCCCCTTGATAGATTCTTGAACCACCAAGTGAGGAGGAGGTTTTCTCTGCTTCTGGAATTTTTTGGGCAAGTATTTTTGAACATATTTTTATATGAATTTACATCATTACATCACCTGGATAATGTAAATCATTCTTGTGTTTTGCAGTTGCTGTCTTACTGGAGGAAAAGAAGTTCATAATGCCATAGTCAGTAGCATCCAGGATTTGGCAAAAGCGTTTTCAGGCTATGAAGATGAAGTTTTGGTACTAATGAAACTTTCCAGAATTAACTTATACTCATTACTCTTATCAGCTATTACTATCTCTAAGTGCTCCCCACTCCACCCTCTCCTCCATTATTCCTGCTAGGTAAAGCGTGAGGAGTTACTGCAGTTTGCACAAGGTGCCATCACTGGATTAAAAGTCAATGCAGAGCTTAAAAGGTAAAAGTCAAAATGGTCTGTTTAATCACCTGCAGCTTTTCATGCTTGCCTTTGAACTGAACATAAATTACAGGATTCCCATCTTAAAGCACAAGAAAGCATGTATATCCAACAAAGCTGATTTCATTGTTTTCCGTTTGATATAAGTGTATTCTGAAACTATAATAACATGTGGTGAGTCATATAATTCCCAGAATAGATGCTGAAGCCTCTGTGCTCAAGGAAAAGCTTGATGGAATGGAATCATCTGGGGAGATTATTGGTGACGGGTATGAAAAAGCTTCTAAAGAAGCAACCATTGCTACTATAGAGGTGAAATCTGTGTTCAGCTTCTAGTCACTTGAAATTTCATTAGTATTTAGTCAATGTAAATGATAAAGGTACACTAGGAAGATTTATACTTTTATCTAATTGTTACGTTTTTCCAGTAGGCTCTGAAGAAGGCTCTGGCCCATATTCGAGTTTGCTCTAAACTGGAAGGGCTTCTACTGAAAAAGAAGAGGCTTTATGGTGGAGAAACCCTGAGATCCATGCTCAAAAGGTAGTTTTTTCTTATAAATGTTATACATGACTACATGTATTGACTAATATTTCTGTGAATTCTCTTAACATGCAATTATCAACTAATCTTTTATCTGACTTATACTCATATAGAGATTATACTTTAAAACTCTATCATGAGTGAGAAACCTATGAAAAATTGTACATTAAAGGGGTTTGTGGACAGTGAAAAATTACATAAAGGGATACGAGATAACAAAACAGGCTGTGGGAAGATAAATGTTTTGTAGATCTTGTTACCGTTTTACATTTGGATAATGCGGGGTTCCAAAACTTATTGTCACTGTAATGAAGTGAACGTGCTAATAATAGACTTCATATATGGTTTAACATAAAATTTACATAGTAACAATAGAATTTTGTCACAAAAGGAAATTTTTTCCTTTGCTTACAAAAAGAGATCACGAGTTATCATGTTTATCAGATAGAGCATATTTTCACCACATGGTAGATGGCACTTTCTACAGTCTCGCTTGAAGTTTGGTTGAAGCTCTATGCTATGAATCTCCTTCAGCTCACAATCTCTTAAATAATATTCACTTTTGTCAAGAGCAACGGTTGCAAACATCATATTTCTTTGTTGATTAAGCTAGTTTTACTATGTGCTTTCCATTAGTTATATAAATGCGTGATTGAATCTTGATGGCTAATTGTTGCATTTGCTATTTAAACACAACTTTGGCCGCTTTCACTTGTAATCTAACTTGGAAAAGTTCTGTTACATTTTTTAACTATCTGTTTCATGCTCTTTAAAAATGTGCGTTTAAGAAGTTCGATGAGTAAAATATGTCTCTGGGTTCTTTCAGGTGGATAAGCTGAAAGTGTTGTCTGAGTCTCTTGTTAGCTCTGCCACAAAAGCTGAGAAGCGCATTTCTGAAAACAGGTATTCTTACATGTTATGTATTCTTTTTCCCGTATTTGTATATGATTTGAGGGTATATTTTTTCCTTTTGAATGCTTGTTGATAGACAAAGTGCATTTACTAAGAAAAAAAGTAGCATCTTAATTTATGCGTTGTTTCTTTTTATTTTGCAACTTTTGGCAGAGTTCAGAAAGAGGAAGCTTTAAATTTTCGTGTCTCTAAAGCAGGTGAAGTTGGTGAATTAGAGAAGGTATATTTTTTTTATATATATCTAGAATAAGGAATGTAATAGTGGTTTCTCTTGCATAGTAGTATAGTACATACTCAAATGCTGGGATACAGGAAATTTTCTTTCTTTATTTGAATGCCCTAATGGGGCTATTGCACTTGTTCTAATATATAAATGATGAAGAGGCTTCTCAGTTTTGGATAGGAGAGTAAAGTTATAAATTATAATACTAACTTCTGTTTATCTGTCATAGGAATTGGCTGCTGAGGTTGCAGGTCTCGAGAAACAGAGAAATGACCTTGAAGCTGAATTGAAAAGGGTTTGTATCATCCATTTTTTTTATCCTTCTGCTTCAGGATGCCCCTCTTTTGTATAAATGCCTTTGATATGTATAATTTTAGTGAAGATTAGGGCGGCCTTTTCTTCTGATATATATGTTCTTTCATTAAAAAGAAAGGTTAGTATTTTGTTATTTTGACAAAAAAGGTTAACAATTGGACTTTTGTTTTAGGTGAACATCTCACTGGCAGCTGCCAATGGACGGCTTCAGAACGTTAGGGAAGAGAGGGATCAGTTTTATGAAGCTAATGATCAACTTGTTGCACACTTGAAAACAAAGGTGTTTCCCGTTATCATTTGATCACTTTCACATTTATATTTATATTTCCCCCGCTGTTTTCAGTTGAAGTATTTACATATTTTCTGTGTTGCAAAATAATTATGACTGCCTTTTCTTATTATGTTTATGTATAGGAAGACGAGCTAGTGAAATCCATTAGTTCCTGCAAGCAAGAAGTGAATGTCCTGAATACTTGGGTCAATTTCTTGGAAGATACCTGGGTTCTTCAGCGTGCTAATACAGAGACCAAGGAGAAGCAAGTCAGGTATGTTTTCATGCTTGGAAAATTTCTACTCGTATGTTATAAATGATTCTTAAAATACCGTGATTAATCTTTAAGTTGTAACTTTCTTAAGTGATGAACTGGCAAAACACGAGAGCTATTTCGTCAACCTGGTCGCTAAACTGCTTTCCGCTTATGAGGTACTATATAGTTAAAAAATATCTTCCCCGCTGTATTTTGTTTTGGTAATTCACTATTTATTATTCTTTAAATTTTGTGCACAGGAGGGATTGAAGCCTTCTGTTGATCGTATCGAGAAATACGTTGAGAACTTGAAGAGCTTAAGTGGAGGGTACTATATACATGCCTGCTACAATCTATTTTTGATGTTTAATAATATGAATTACAATCTTTATCTTCTCAATCCAGGTCCGATCCACCATCCAATGTGGAGGATAAAGAAGCTTCTAAAGTGATAAATCCTAGAAGAAGCCTAGAGGAGGAATATCTGGACTATGAAGCAAAGGTAACATTTGTTAGTCATTTGTAGTTCTGTCTCGGATACATTAATAAAAAATTAATGCAAAATTGCATTGTTCATTTTTTTTATTGCAGATCATTACAACCTTCAGTGTGGTGGATAACATGAAAGAACAGTTCTATTCTCAACACGGGAAAACTTCCAGGTATGCTAGAATCTGCCAATCTGGTTTGGATTCACTGGTCGGATATTTAATGTTTTTTTAAAAGACCTTGAAAATAATGTGTGTTTTTCATACAGGAAAGAAGATGCGCATATCAAAGAGCTGTTTGAAAATATTGAAAAGTTGAGGGTAAAGTTTGATTCAATCGAAAGGCCGAATCTTGAAATGGAGAATCCTGATGAAGTAGAGGAGACAGCTGATGCTGAAACAAGCACCAAGCCAGCAGATAAACCTCAGACCCAGACAAAGACCCAGACCCAGACAGAGACCCGGACAAATGAGCAACAAGTGAAGTCACCCACTGCGAAAGGTGATCAGGGTCAGGGTCTTGACCCGGAAGCTGAAATAGCAAAGCTGGAGTCTGAGTTCGGTAAAGTTAATCGTGAGTACACGAGGAAGAGATAGGTGACTGGGAATTTGATGAGCTTGAAAAGGAATTAAGCAAATAGATAAAATGTTTTGGCTACAATAAACAATAAGTTAAAAAGAACGAGTAGCTTTGTATGTACATAATTAAAAGTCTGAATGATTTAATTATGTGCTCTGTCCATGTAATTCACTAAGCTTGTACAATATAACAACACAACTTTTTATATGTGATTCTTGAAATCTTGATGCTTCTCAAAAAAAATCTTAGCTTACATCAAACTTAGTAGAATTTATCATGTATTGATTGGGGAGTGATTGCAGCTGAAATGTAAAGACATTTTTGTTTTCTGACGAGACCAAACGGCCTATTGTGGTGAGTAGTGACTAAACTCTAATCATGGATGAGAGCAGGTTGTTTCTGCACGAGTTTTTGGCTGTCTTGAGAGACCTGTGGCGGCAGTTAACCATCAACATTTGCACAATTGTAATTTTCGTGCGACGTGTAACTTTCGCCTGTAACTTTCACAAGAAAGTGTTCACTTTCTCGCAATTGCTAACTTTGTCTACACTTCTACGCCATTGTATCTTCGTGTAAATCGTGTACCTTGCGCACTAAACTGCTTGTAAACAATTGTTATTGTCAAGTGGTGTGCCGCCGTTAGCATCTGGATTGTGGCAAGAACGACGAGGGTAAGGAACCTTAGTGAGAGTAGGTGAAAATGGCGGTGAGGAGATGAGAGCGGCAGCTGGCTGTGGCGGCAAAGGCGCTAGGGAGAACAATATTACACTTTAGCTCGATAAACGGACAACGTTGTATTCATATTTATGGTTTCCGATTCCGATAAATTTTCATTTATACAACTCTATTTGCGACAATCGATACCGTAACACGTGGGTAAATACCCTAGTTAATATAATACTACGTAGATTAAAAAAAAAAGAAACATGAAACTTGCAAAAAACTAGTAATAATCTAACGATTCGGGTTGTAACAAGTGCAGTGAAGTTGGCCCACCCGTTTCGTACGGTGCACACACGCCCACACCATTTCTCCACCCCAATAAAACTCTACATTCCTTCACACAAGTGATCATCTAACAACAATCAACCATGTTAGGTTTACTAGCTTCAAGAACCCTCCGATCTTCATCATCCAGGGTCTTATTCACAAACCCTATAACCCGAACCATCGTCTCAACACCGGAGCTCCACAAACCCGAATCCGCCACAGCAGCTGAGGCGCCGGCTGAGCCGGATCTTCCTAAGCGAACACTGTAGCCGGAGCTAGGGTTCATTTCCCTAACCGGATGACGTCATCGAGGTGTTTGTAGATGGGTACCCGGTTAAGATCCCTAAAGGGATGACTGTGTTGCAGGCGGGTGCTCGGTTGCAGGGTGTGGATATTCCAAGGTTTTGTTATCATGATCGGTTGTCTATTGCTGGTAACTGTCGTATGTGTCTTGTGGAGGTTGAGAAGTCTCCTAAGCCTGTTGCCTCTTGTGCTATGCCTGCTCTTCCAGGTTAGGGTTTTTTATTATTATTATTATTATTATTATTATTATTATTATTATTATTATTATTATTATTATTATTATTTATTTGTTGAATGTGTTGTTTGTTTTTAGAATTTGAAGGGAAACTTTTAGGATATTATGTTATAGTGTCTTTGTACTAGGAAACAAAGTAGATGTAATGTAACTTATCATATGCAAGTTAGTTGAGAGACCGAGAGTGACGTTTATCGAATTTAAGCCTGAAGATTTAATAAGTTGGACCTTGGCTTACTGAGTTGAGTTTTGGATCGATTGAATGAGATCTAGGAAGGATCAGTGTTGTAAGGATCACTAGGCACTAGTCGGCCCATGAGATAGGGATTAATCGTGATTAATTGGATTGAGATTTTATATGTAGTTTTCAGTTTTATATATATATAACACACATTTTTATGTGTAGTTTTTTTTTTAAGTAGGCATGTTTTAACCCCTTCATTGACTCATATCTTTAAGTATATAGGATTAATCACTCGGAATTTACAGCCGAAATTTACAATTTTTTGCTGGAATTTGGCTAGAATCGCTAGACAGCCACTGGCTCGTGATTAATCGGAGGCTAGGCGCGATTTTTACAACCATGGAAGGATAAGCAACCTGCAAGAGAGAAAACCGTTGGGCGTGAGGATGAGTATTTGTCTGAGAGAGAGCGCGGTTCGGAGGGCGTAATTCCTAGGTTTTAAAAAGCGCACCTCAGGCGCGCACGAGGCGACCTGAGGCGCAGATCCATGCGCCTTATGTCACACAAGGTGCGCAGTGTACAAAAAGCGCGCTTTTTTGGGGAAAAGCCCTGAGGCGCGCACTTTTTCCCCAAAAAGCGCGCTTTTTCTACGCGGTTGTTTTTGTGCTACAAAGTGTTATACATGTAGCTAAAAAAGTTGTACATTTAGTGAAATTATATATAAACCTTATATATATATATATATATATATCTTGGGTAAAGGATGCTAAAAACCTATAGGATATATATAAAAAATTATGTAATCGTCTTGCGCCTCGCGTACGAAAAGCCACCGCTTTTGCACTCTGCGCTTTGCGCCTCGGTTTTTGACCTCGTCACTTTTGTGCGCTTCGCGCTTTTTAAAACCAAGCGTAAGTCCCTGCCTTCCTTGTATTGTGAGGGTATTTATACTAGTGAGAGATCTCATGTACTTTACTTGTGGTCCCGCATGGATTGGATTGGTACTTTGGTTTGGCCCGGGAGGTTATACCTCTTCAAAGCCTTTAATTGAATCTTTAAGAGGCCTATTTGATCTTATTTTTCACTAATGTAGGCTGTCCTTGGAGGTCGTGTATATTTAAGGATATTTGCATATGAAATCTTAACTAACAGTGTTGTATGGTGGTGATATATACTGCTTTTTTTAACATTGAGATGTAGTAGTTGGAGGTTTGAAAGGTTATATTATTGTCTAAGACTTAAGTTTGATTTAAAAATAAAAATCAGATGCCGATCAGCAACCTTGTAGAAACTAGAAACAGTGAGAATATTGGAGTTTCTGTTATAGCTTTATCGATTGGTGATGCTGATGATTTGGTAGAGGGATTAAAAATTTTAACCATCATTTTGCATTATGTTTGCCCATCAATTGTTCATATTTGAATTTTGCCATTTGCAACCATTTACTTGGAATTTAATTGTTAACCAGCCTAACGGCAGAAAGGAAAGAACATTGCAGTTGTCATCAACACCAAAAAATGGACAAAACGATTGTTTTCTTCTAATTAGTGGTTTCGTAAAGCAAGTGATTACGCCTTTATAAATAGAAAAAAAGCACTATAGTTAACAAAAAATCTAAAGTAAATAAATGTTGCTCAAGTTAAAAGTCTGTGCTGTGGTTTCTTATTTTTAAAGGCATTTCTTTATTCATTATTTTCTTACATCCCTTGTGTTTTTGAGAACATATTCAACATCTGACGTAGCATTTAGTTTAAAGAGAGAGTTTTGACTATTGATTAAATATCTAAAATGCTGTGATAACTGATAAGTTAATGTTACTAATATTGTGTGATAATTACTAATATTCAAAAGAAAAGAAGCAAAGGTGCATTGGAAACTTACTGAAAAAGCTTAAAAGCAACCGCTGGCCTATTTTGGACAGCTGAATGTGGGTTGTTGTTGAAAACCAGATGTTGATGACATTGTTTAAAATGGACATTGAACAGTTTTGACTATTTGTTTAGAAGACGATGGAGTAATAAATTTATGAAATAAAGGATGCCTAAAATCTATGCTTTCTACTTTGGTGGTTGATCACTTGATCGTGCTGAGGTTTTCTCTACCAATAGTTTCTTGTCTTTTAAAGAATATAATCCTTTGTTTTGCCCTTTGCGAATCAGCTAGTTACAGTAATATATGTGTAGTTTTGTTAAAATTGTGCTTCGTGCCAATTACAAAGGGTTTTTCTTGTCCCAAGTTCTTAAAAATTGTAATGGTTTCATACAATCAAGGACAGGCTTGGTATATTTTTAGTTAAAATTTTGTTTTTATGTTGAATTCAGGGCATTTTCAAAACTATGATGCACGTTTGCAATAGAAAAATTGATAAAGTTCCAACTCCCTCTAGTTTCTTACGAAACAGAACTATGTTTGTTCACCCTCTAGTTTCTGGGTTTCTATTAATCAAAACATGTCTTCTTTCATACTTAAGTCTCCTTGATCTTTAGCTCACTGTAGCAATTATGTATAGTCGTTTTTTTGTCAAGCTTCATTAGCCAATAGTTAGTCATAAAGTGTCAACATCAGTAGTAAATGTGAATGTATGATTTGGTTGGGTACAAGTAAATGATAAAATTTCAAATTCAAAGTAGCATCTGAATCTGGTCTGAGTTATTATGTTGATATTTTAGAATTATTATGTTTGTTTTTAACTTTGGACAACAGGACAATTCGACTAGTTTTTGTAGTAAACCCTAAACGGTTAATTACATTATTTGTCTGTGTGTATTGGTCAAAATTACGGAGATCGTCACTACAATTCGTTTATTACGCAAATGGTTATGTGGTTTGCAAAGTTCCTACATAACCTTATGGTCCTTACCCGCAAAGACCATTTTGTTATTTACTTAAATTACAATTTTCATTCGTTTTCGGTATGAATCTCCTGACGGATTTAAATTTTATTTCGGTTGTAGGGATGAAAATTAAGACTGATACTCCAATAGCAAAAAGGCACGTGAAGGAGTGATGGAGTTCCTACTGATGAATCATCCACTGGATTGCCCAATTTGTGATCAAGGTGGTGAGTGTGATCTCCAAGATCAATCCATGGCCTTTGGATCTGATAGAGGTCGTTTTACCGAAACCAAAAAGATCCGTTGTGGATAAGAATCTTGGCCCGTTAGTCAAAACCGTGATGACCCGGTGCATTCAGTGCACTCGGTGTGTTCGGTTTGCAACTGAAATAGCCGGGGTCCAAGATCTTGGCATGTTAGGGCGTGGAAGTGGGGGAAGAAATTGGCACTTACGTTGAGAAGCTTATGACAAGTGAACTTTCCGGAAATGTAATCGATATTTGTCCTGTGGGTGCACTTACATCAAAACCATTTGCTTTTAAAGCGAGAAACTGGGAGCTAAAAGGAACCGAAACCATTGATGTTACTGATGCTGTTGGTTCCCACATTCGTATTGATAGTAGGGGCCCAGAAGTCATGAGAATCGTGCCACGCTTAAATGAGGTATTAATAGTTGTTTTCTGTTAAAGTAAGGGTATTTTTTTTACTTTTCTTCATCATCTCATGCAAATTTTATGTCTTGTCTCAGGACATTAATGAGGAATGGATTTCGGACAAAACGCGCTTTTGTTTACGATGGCTTGAAGAGACAGAGGTTGAATGATCCCATGATTCGTGCTAGTGATGGGCGTTTAAGCCTGTTGAGCTGGCAGGATGCTCTTGCTGTGGTGGCTGAGGTCATCCACCAAGTCAAACCTGAGGAAATTGTAGGAGTTGCTGGTAAATTAAGTGATGCAGAATCTATGATGTTATTAAAAGATTTCTTGAACAAAATGGGATCAAATAATGTATGGTGTGAAGGAAATGGTAAGAACACGAATGCAGATTTACGGTCAGATTATCTCTTAAACAGCAGCATCAGTGGACTGGAAAAAGCCGACTGTTTTCTTCTAGTTGGTACTCAGGTAAATCATTCTTTAAAATTTATAAACTCTCTTTGTTTAATTATTCACCCTTAAGTTTTGTATAATTTAAAATACCAGCCACGGACGGAAGCTGCTATGGTAAATGCAAGAATCCGGAAAACGGTTCGAGCCACCCAAGCTAAAGTTGGCTACATTGGCCCACCAGCTGATTTCAACTATGATCATGACCATCTTGGCACCGGACCAGAAACCCTAGCTGAAATAGCCGAGGGCCGCCACTCCTTCAGTTCACACTTTCAACAGCCAAAAACCCTGCCATCATAATTGGTGCTGGAGTCTTTGAGCGTGAAGATAAAGACGCCATTTATTCAGTCATCCAATCAATTGCCACCAAGCACCCAAATCTAATCAGACCTGATTGGAACGGAGTCAACGTTCTGCTCCTCAATGCCGCCCAAGCTGCCGCCTTGGACCTTGGTCTTGTGCCTGAATCTGACAACAGCATTGAAACAGCTAAATTTGTTGTATCTAATGGGCGCTGATGATGTCGGATTAGAGAAGCTCCCAAAGGATGCTTTTGTGGTGTATCAAGGACACCATGGTGATAAAGGTGTGTACAGGCTAATGTGATTCTTCCAGGAGCTGCGTTTAGCGAAAAAGAAGGAACGTATGAGAACACCGAAGGGACAGCTCAGCAAACTGTGCCAGCTGTACCAACAGTTGGTGATGCCAGAGAAGATTGGAAGATTATCAGGCACTTCTGAGAGGTTTGTGGGGTAGACTTCCATACGACACCATTAGTGGAGTGCGGTCGCGTATAAGACCGTTGCACCAAACCTTTTGCAAGTGGATGAAAGAGAACCAGCTACATTTTCCGGGTCGTCAAACCTGAGGGTCGAGCAAGGTGAGTGCAACACCGTTCGGTGTTACAGTTGAGAACTTCTATATGACTGATGCAATCACGAGGGCGTCAAAGATAATGGCTCAATGTAGTGCTTTGTTGAAGAAGTGAAGTTGGGATTGTTGTTTGAAGTTGTACTAATAAAGGTGTAATTTCACTTTTTGAGTGGTGAAAAACTCTGTTTTGTAATTGTGTTTTTGAAGATTAAAGAATAGAGGGAAGAAAAGAGTTGCCTTAAGTAGAGTTGATACTCATAAATGGCAACTTTGACATTGTTAAATTATTTGTAATACCGTATATTGATATCCATCTGTTGCTTCTTATTTTCTTGATTAATGGAGTGTCACAGCATCTACCTATACTAATACTCATTTTTTTTTCCACGAAGCAAATTACATAAGTAACAGTAGGCGGCAACAAGCTGCGCCGCCACCTTGATGCAACCATCATCACTGCTGTCTGTTGTTCTTCCATAGCCATCACAGAGGTGTTGGTGGCAGCGACAAGGGAGTCGGAATTTAGAAAGAAAAGTGAAGAAATTCATTCCTTGGCCAAACATGTTCAATCATTTCTCCTATGCAGTTTGTCTTCTCTACAGGTTTTACAGTCACCTCCAGCAAGTATTTTGCTAAAAATGGAACAACCCACTTTTTTAACATCATCAAACGGTTTTTTGTAACCGTTCTGTCAAGTAATCTAAATCAACTAATGTAACGTGGTTGTAAGCCGTCAGGGGTACTTCCTCTACGACCGTCCTGAGACCTGTGATATGCTTCCCTTGTGATGCAGAACAGACAAGATTTTATCACAGTTGTATGTTGAAAGACTGTAAAACATTATACGTCTTATTTTAGAGATTTTAGGGGTGTTTTGAGATTGATTATTCAAAACAGATTATGCTTTTGGAAAAGCAGGGGTGGAGCTGCTTAGAAAGCAGTGGATTAATAATCAATAATGTTGCAAAACATGTTACCAATCAATTGTCCTTAACATGTAAAAATACAGAAATTGTAGTTATTTTACTCCTTAGATACACGAAGCAATGCCAGTCGAATTTGTGCGATTTCTCCCAATTCAAACCATCAAAATGCTTGATCTCCACATGTGTCAGTGTTC
>JAUTDX010002789.1:0-74647 GCA_030844895.1 Ambrosia x helenae | reverse complement strand
AAAGAGTGCATACGCTGGCGGATCTTAAAAAACATTTTTAGGTGGACCGAGAGTCTCGAAAATCATAGGACCCTTAAATTAGGAGCGGACTAGATAAGCATAAAATTTTCGGACGAAATACTAGTAATTTAACCACATAACAAAAAAACAAGGGTCCTAGGCACCCCCTAGCATCGTCAATCCTTTCCCTGAGTATCACGTTAATGTTCAGATATGAAGGATCAGAAAAAAATCACTTATTGCTAGTATCTTATGCTAATTATTAATTGTATTTTTATAAAAACATTGTACAGAAAAAATCAGAATAAAAAGATTTGCCAAGTGCCAGCTGAAGGATCACCTCCTGATTTATGGTCATGGAGAAAATACGGTCAGAAACCAATTAAAGGATCTCCATACCCAAGGTTTATACTTTATACTTGTATACTTTTTTATATTCCCTATTTTCTAGATATTTTTCCCACTTTTATACAATCTTTTTTTTTTATTGTAATATTTTTCCAATTTGTTTACACAGGGGATATTATAAATGTAGCACGTTAAAAGGCTGTTTGGCCCGAAAACAAGTGGAGCGAAATAGATCCGACCCGGGTATGTTGATCATCACTTACACCGGCGAACACACCCACCCGGTTCCGACCCAAGTTAACTCGTTATCGGCAGCACTCGCAACAAAACCACCACCTCCAGCAACGGTGATACCGGAAACAACCCTACACCCTCACCGACAAATTCTCCGGTAGCTAGCTTACCTTCGGTTATGGACAAAACGGATGATATTGATGATGATAACAATTTCGATATATCGGGTTTAGTCGTCGACAGGGAAACTTTTGACGATGATCTTGTTGGTTCGGCCGTCGGAGATATGTTTTCCGATCATTGTGTCGCCGCAACCGCGGATCAGACGTTTCCGTGGTTGCTGAATAACTTGCCACCACAACCGCCACTGCTGCCAGCGGGAATCGACTTTTAATTTATTTGAAGTTACTTTTTGCTGACATGTAAAGAGAACTGTGAGAATCACATAATAAGTTGAGTACATAATGCATGTAAAGATAATACAAGTAGTTGGATGGGATAGTCGGGTTGTTTCGCGATATATTTATTTGTATCACATTCAAAACACTACGTACAAATTTATTATGCGATTCTCATGGTTTTCGGGATCGGTTTTGAAGTGTAACCTTGACATTAATATGGGAAAAGATGGTGTCATTCTTTTGGTTCTTTGTGTTTTTTTTCTTTTATTTGAGGGACGAGCCATTAGGTAAAGTGATGTAGGCTTTTGCCAAAGATTACGTTAAAAGTATTTTGTTGTAGTACAAAGTGTATAAGTTGTTGTACATTGTGCATTATTTGTGTGTACATGTCTCGGGAGGTGTTTTACTTTATTTGGTAAAAAGGTATGTAGTCTTTTTTGGCTCAAAGCAAACTTCCAAACCCATTTGTGCATTATGGCAGAGTAGCAGAGAGACAATAAAGTAATTAAGTTTTATTAACTATATATTTATAGATATAGAAAATGAATAGTAACATGACATTCTTTGTAATATACCTGTTTTTTAGGGTTATTTTCGTCTTTTTACTTTCCTCATCTCTTCACATCTTTTACATACATCCAGACTCCTCCTCTCTTTCTTTTTCTCTTTCTTTGTCTGCTCTCATCAACTGACCTACACACACCACCGCCTCTATCTTCTCTGCTATCATCCACCGACTTCGACAGCCAGTTAGCCACCGCCTCCCTCCTGCCACCATCTTCCTCTTCCCCCGGCAACCCGAACCGCCGTACGTCGCTCCACTCTGACGCCGCAATACGCCGCCGTCATCTGCCGCCATCCCCACCGTTGTCGTCTCCATCAACAGGTATGACGTTTTCTCCTCCTCTTCCCGCGTCAACCCGAACCGCCGTACGCTCGCCCACTCTGACGCCGCAATATGCAGCCGTCATCTGCCGCCATCCCCACCCTTGTCGATGTTGGTTTTATGTATCCCATTACTGAAGTATTTCGAATTTACTATGTTTTCATTCATGATTGCAGACAAAAATTGTGAAGCTTTTGGCATAGACGAAGGAAACGACGAAAAGCATAGAAGAAAGGAAGGTAGAGAGAATCTAAACAACTACCTGTACGATGTCGTTGGCTGAAGTTGTCATGTTGCTGTAGAAACGAACAAAGAAGTGGTGGCGCTGGTTTGGATGGATTGCACGACGACAATGAGTCACATTGAAGAGGTAGGCTACAAAGGGTGACACTGTCATGAGGTTGGTTAACATTATTCCTTATTACATTGAAAACCTATGGTTAACATGCGTTACTATCACTATGATACACAGGTGACTGTAGACCTTAGAAAATTCAGTAGGGGATACTGTGTAGCTCACGTTAAAAAGAAGGGGTTGCCCTTGATTTTGAAGTTGGAAGGCTGGAAACTTCTTGCTTATCTCAAAGAGAATGGCCACACCATTTCGTTGACTTCATTAGCTGCTTGCCTTTTAAAGATTACACACACCCTCATAATGGCTACCTTAATATGGCTGTGAAGTTGAGTTGTTGGTGACTTTGGTAGAAAAATCTTTGGATACCGAATATAGCGAAACTGATAATAGATTTTGATGGTCATAAGTTGTGATGTTAGATAATATGTGAATACGGTCTTTTAAAACACAATACGAAAAACGCGCAACGCGCGTGTATAATACACCTAGTTTTTTTTTATTTTTATTTAAAATCCACGTATTTATTGTTTTTATTAAATTGTTTCATTTTTGCCCTACAAGTAAGATATGCCCATCTTGGGTCAAATACTTGTAAAATGACCGTTATAAAGTCGCAACATATTTTGGCATTTACAAACCTGTAAATTGAATAAAGCTAGAAATTGGTAATCAATTAATATTAAAAACCGTCAAATCACACAATTTTTAATTAATTGTAATACATACCATCTAATAAATAATTTATTGATCTATACAAACCCATGTATGTTTATACAAATCTATGTAAAATTTCTTAAAAAACAAAATTGACAAGGAAAACCACAAAATTAATAAAATTTGAAACCTCAATAACAAAATTACCTTAATTTTTTTTCTTTAGAAAACCTTCAAATATTACATATAGTTGGGCATGTTGCGGATGTCGCTAGGCACTCCCAGATCGGTCAACTAGGGACTTATGAATACTCAGCCTAGGCGGAGAGTATTTTATACTCCCTCTTTCCCATTAGAAGTGTCTTAGTTTGAAAAACACAAAGTTTTAGGCACATTAAATGATTGCTTTTTTTGCTTGCCAAATGACAATAATACCCTTGTCATATGTGGGTCCATCATATTCTTTGTTTATTTTAGTTATGTTTTTAAGGGTAAATTTGGAAGTTGGCTAATAATTTTTTAAAGTGGACACATGAAATGGGACAAATAAAAAAGGAAATATGGACACTTCTAATGGGACGGAGGGAGTATATGTTAAATATCACAAGTTTACTAATATTTAATTAAACAAAACACGTAAATATCAATCTAAATAAAAAAATACATGTTCAAAAAGTAAAGCACTTTAATATATCGTATTCATTTCTTAAAAAATGATATTAATTCTTTAATATTATAGACATATATAGGAATTATGTTTTATTTATTTTTAAATCCGGCCCGAGGTGACCAACTAGATCCGATTTTGGCTAAGATTGACCGCGTTTGATCGATTTGATCTGTGTAATTAGACGGAGTTGGGAATTGTTGCCTCGGCAACCTATCTTATAGCGACTACTCGACAAGTACTCGGCCTTCTAGAACTTGTTTTTTACAACATTGCACTTGGGCCCTTGGCTGTGGTAACGACATGTCAATTTATTAAGTCTTTTCTTCAAATACCAACTTGATTTTACAAGCATTTCAATATCACACAGCTTAGGTAAATCACTCAGTTATGTTAATATTTGCATTACAACTTCATCTTAAACGTGGATGCATTAGTGCATCTTAGAATATGTACATTTTTTACAAATATATATTACAAAATGTATCGAACGCTTCAATCCGGACAAGATACCACGAAGTATATGAATTTATCTGACTTTTTTAAAATACTTTTTTGGTTTTATATATCTTAAGTCTTTTCTCCTCTTGTATTGTTAATTAGTTAAGCAAATTAATGAAAGTCATATAGAATGAGGTTAACACGTTGATGCACAAATATAAAAGTTTATGTTTTGGTATTTTGGTAACATTAAAATATGATCATATGATGTGGTTATAAAAAGTTAAATTCAGAATTATCCTTCTACTAAATGAGTTAATTCTGGATTTAATAACCTAAATTATTCGAAATTCGTCGTTGGCACCCCAAAGATATCAACCTAAAATATTCAAAACATAAAAATGGGGAATTGAATTTTAATAACCTAAACTATTCAAAATTTGTTGTTGGCACCCCAAACTAAAATAATGGCATATATAACATGTACTATTAACTTATTAGATTCTGGCACCCAATTTAGGTTATGTCACTAACCCAGTTAGTTTGGGGGTGCCACGTCAACCAAAACACTAACTGGGTTAGTGATTTGACCCAAATTAAATGTCAGAATCCAATAGGTTAATAGTACAGATTATATATGACCAATTTTTTAGTTTGGGGTGCAAACGGCCAATTTCGAATAGTTTAGGTTATTAAAATCCGATCCCCCTTTCAGATTTTGGGTTTTTAAAAAATTGTTAAGTTTGGTTTTTAGGTTTTTGCCATTTGGGCTGGAAAAAATGACCATAATGAGTTTGGCATTTCGGTTTAGGCCCGAAGGCCTAAATTTTTATGTTTAATCATTTTCATACATTTGGGCCTAAACTTTTTGGGTTACACCAACTATTATTTTCACATAATTTGGTGACATTCAAAAGTTAAGACTCCGTATTATAATGCATAAATTTGATAACAAACGACTTATCCATTCAAGAAAATAAAAATGACCTGATTACATTCAAAGAGCTACGGCCTTTTGGTATGTCCACGCTCTTTAAAGTCTAATAATATGCATTTGGGTCAGTTATTAAGCTTAATTCTAAGGCAGTTAGCTTTTCTTGGGTTCGGTTTTTCAGGTTTGGTTTGTTTTTACATGCAAAGCCAAAACCGAACAAGGAATTTAGGTTTCAATACAAAAGTATAACTAGGACCATCGGTATTGGGTTCGGTTATGTCAAATATTTGGTTTTATGCACGCCCTAACTTTTCTAGCAAACTAAATAGTTTTTATAAAAATCTAAACTTCTTAGGTGATGTTGAACCTTAAAATCTAAATTTGACATAACTAGTATTAAATTAGACGACTAAGGAAACACATGAGTTAATGACATCAATGATCCATGTGTTTTACATTTAATACTAAGGAGTTTTTGTTTCAGCTCTTAACGAGTGCTTAATGGAATAGATGTCTGAATCGGGTAGACATAGTTCACTCAGAATGCTTATTTCGCAAGCAGAGATCTGAATCGGTTATAAATTTGCCTCTGAATGGGTAAGACATAGAACTGAGTCTGAATGGTTCAGATCTCTTACTGGTTCAGCACTTATCCATTCAGAAGTTGCCAAACAACCCCTAAGTTGAATAAAACATAAAATAAAGGCAACAAGTCAAACTCGAGGCTCCAAATGAAGGAACTCGTGTTCAAAGGTCACGCAGACCCTATCTAATCGCTTATCAATGCTTTTAGCTCGGTAAGAATATTCTACCCATACTTGATGAGCTATGTACTCCATGCACAATAAAAGTTACATATGTATCTTTAACATGAACTCCCATAAGATTTATAACTTTTGAAAAATCCAAAATGGATATACACTTGTTGATTTGCATATGCTACAAATCCAATATTGTTAACAAAAAGTTATTATAAAAAAAAATGCTTGTTCACACGCCTTTTAATCATGATATGTTAAACAAGTAATAAAGTTCCTTAATTCTAAAACAAACCCGAATCTCGAAGATTAAAAAGCTTCAAATCTTATAAATAATACACATCAAGTTATGAATAAATGTGTCCTTAAGCTCACATGTAGATGTATACCCATCACCAATGCAAACTTGTGCCCTGTTTTACAGACCATATTTCTTCATTTCCCTTGCTCCCAAGACCCCTCGATCTCCCTTTCCAATATGCATATACATATATTATTATGTATATGCATATATACATTTATATATGCATTTATACGTGTTAATGAAATGTTGCATATACATGAATGTTGAACTTCTTTTTTAACATTATGGTTATGATCATTTTCTTTTTATTGCTGGTGGTGCCACCAGCTGCAGCCGACGGTAGCCAGAGTTGTCCGCCGGAGAAATGTGGAGGCTTTGACTCCATACCATACCCGTTTCGTATCAACAATGGTTCGGATTGTGGAGGGTTAATTTCGGATGCTTTTCGTCTCACTTGTGTTAATGCAACTTCACTGTTTGTTAATATTGGATCATATAGGTATGAGGTGCTTCATTTCTTTGCGGCTGGTGGCGGGTTGTTAGTGGCGTTTAGCAATGATACAGTGCGTTATTCGTCGTCTTGTCATGGGTATTATGATCTTAGGTCGTTTAGGTTTCAAACGAATGATTATTTTGGTATTTCGAAGGATAATTTGGTTGGTTTGTATGGGTGTGGGGATTCGTCGTTGTGTCGGAGTGATTGTGGCGGGTGTCAAGATGCTAATGCCTCCACCGCCACCACCTTCGCGGATAGCGGGTGTTGTTACTCGCTTTCTGAAGATCGTGGTGGTGTTTGGCGGGTGGGTGATAGTTTCACGGTATTTCAGGAGTTTGGATGCAAGGGTTTTTCTTCTTGGGTTAGCTCTAGCTCAGGCTTAGGCTCAGGCTCGACTTCTAGGAGTGACGACCTTAAAGCGTGGTGTTAAGTTAGAATGGGCGGTTCCTAGTGATTTGATCAAAGATGTGTGTGATTCAAACGCTCGACTAGTCAACGCAAGTTCAGTTATCCACGGTATGAGGTGCGAATGTGTTGATGGATTCGTAGGCGATGGATTCACAAAAGGGACCGGTTGCTTGAAATGTGAGTCGTTTTAACTTTTCATCGTTATTTTACGAAATTTAGCTTCTAAAGTGGTTAACTATATGCTTAACATATGTAAATTTTCGCAGATTGTGTTAGGGACGGGTCGGAGGTGTATGGAAAGGCATGTTATGTTAAGCGACACGATCGGGGGTAAACACATGCTCGTTGCTGGTACGTTCCCCGTACCGTAATCTATGGTTTACCTGTAGATATATGTGTGTAATATTCACAAAGCAAGTCAGTAACAGAATTTAACTATATGAAACAATAAAGAAAAGTAATGCAAACTAATGATCCTGGAAAAAAAAGGTATAAAAAACAGCCTAGACCGTTAAGCGAACCGTTTTTTAATGTTTGACTGGTCTGAGTCTCTGACTGACCAGCCAACGCAAGCGAATTGGCTTGCCGTTTTCTAAAAGTATAGTTACCGGTTCATGTGTAAGTTTCATCAAAACCGGCCAAACCATACCGTAAACATTGCTAGAGTACAGCATTTGAATACCGATGAATTTAGTCTGGCTTCTTGTTAACATACAGGAATTCTCGCTTTAGCCCTGTCAATTGCGACATTGATTGCGTTCTTCTGCTTGTTAAAGCGCCAGTCCAAGCCAGGAACTGTCAATCTCAGACAAAACAGCGTTCCAGTACAGAAAGAGTGTAGAACGCGTTTATTTACTCATATGAACTCGAACAAGCTACAATGGATTCTCAGACGATCAAAAACTCGTCAACGTTGGGGAAGGGGGCACCATCTACACTGGCACCCTTACAGACGGACTCGAGGTAGCCGTCCACAAGGTACATTGCAAAACTGAAACCAATCTCATTCAGGTCCTATCTCGTATCAAGGTTCTATCAGAAGTTTCCCACACAAACATGGCCCGTATCCTCGGCTGCTCAATTGACTCAGGGTACACTCCGCTCGTTGTCTACGAGCACCCAGGAAACGGTACACTTGAACAACATTTATGTCAAGCAGGGATCGATGGCAAATTGGGTCTCGAGTGGCATACAGATTAAAAATCACCGCTCAAATATCAAGTGTACTCGCTTACCTACAAACCGAGATCTTTCCGCCTGTATTCCACCATGGTCTACAATCCGGGTTGTGTTTTGTTAGACCATGACATGTCTGTAAAACTAGTGGGGTTCGAGTTATTGGACCACGGTTCAGACACGTGTGGTTCCAATACCAATGCACTGTTTTCAAACAAAAACGACGTGTGCGCTCTCGGTGTGGTCCTTTTGGAGATTTTAGCAGGCAGGAAGTCAGCGGAGCTGGCTAAGGTGGCTTTAAGGAAGATTAGAAACGGAAGGTGGAGGAGGTGGTGGATCCGATGCTATACTACCATGAACAACCGCCGTATAGAAAAGAGCAGATGGGGATTGTGGCGGATGTTGCTACCCGGTGCTTGTTGTTTGGCGGTGATGATGGGCGACTAGGGATGCATGATGTGGCAAAAGAATTGGTACATCTAATGAAAGAGAGCAGTGATAATGTTGGTAGTAGACGGGGGCCTGCAGGGCTCGAAGAAACGTTTTCTAATTCAAGTCTTTTGCAGATGATATCATTGTCTCCGGACTCGATTTATGCACCATAAATGTAATAACATCCAAATCTTTAAGATTACTAAGTTCAGATGTTATTATTCAAGGGAAATGTGAATGTAATAACTGTACAGCATGTTGTAAATCGAACCGATATGAGTTATGTTTTGTCTCTAACGGGTCAAGTGTGCCTAAAAGTTGTCAAAAGGTCGAAAATGTTGGTGGGCAACCAAATCACACATTCAACCATTTCGACCCGTATGCCAAAACTACCGTATTGACCTATAACTCAACGCGCCCGTTAACGAAGACCAATGCAAGTAAGCACATCACAAGATACCATTTTATAAATCTAACTTACTAATTATTATAGTTATTATTGAATCTACCTAGAACTCCACAAAATTGTCATTCTAACTCAAAACTCAGCCTACAATCCTTAAAAATTGTTTATCATAGATGCTGCAGTTTAAATCTTCTTACCTGTCTCAAAGTTGTCAGCCGCTTCTACCGCCGCGACTGCTGCCTTATCCAACCCCATCTTTTGCAGTTCCTTCGAAAACCCGTCAATCTCTTCCGGATTGATTTTGTACGGGCTGTAGACCACCCCAGGAAATGTGCGGTTTTCGACTTCTTGCTTATAGTCTGATAAAGCTTTGTTTATCCCTTCACCTATTTGAGCAAACTGCTTACAGAACTTTGGAGTAACCTACAAAATAATTTGTTTTATATAACAACAAAATATGTAATTGTAAGTTTGTAACCTTGGAAACTTTCTAAAAGTGGAAACAACATCTGCTGGATGATTATTATTGAAAGTGTTTTAACAGTTAGCGAAATGCCTAATATACCCTTTAAAACCACAAGTTCCGGATATCTTATGGGCTAAAATTATAATCACCAACCTTTTGAAATAACAACGGACATGTAGGGGTAACGAGCCAAGCCGCTCGTGAGCCAATCGAGATTGGCTCGCTAGAAGCTCGAGTCTAACCGAGCTTATACGAGCTCTAGCTGCATACATAGCGAGCCTGTGTGTACATATATATATGATAATTTTTACTACTTATATATACACATGCACACACACACAGAAAATATATTTAACTATGAGAAAAATAACTAAATAATATATATCATCTTATATAAAACAATAATTATAGCTAGATATAAATACATATACATAGGGGAAGGTTTTAAAATCTTAAAAATTTTAAAAATATATTAAAAAAATAATTAATAAAATAATAAACTAGCTGAGCTCGAGCTTTGTTATGTTAAACAAGCCAAGCTCGAGCTTATGCGAGTATGGCTTGGGTCGTTTACACCCCTACAGACACACTCAAATGTAAGCTGAAAACTTGTCCAAAATGGTAATTTTCATGGAAAACATGGAGTAAAACTTATCAAGAATAATAGTTTTATGTTTCTCATGTGAACCTTTGCATGATGTGGATGTTGCATCATTCCCAAGAGATCATGGTAAACAAGGACCTGCATCAATTTACACATAAAAGATGAGGAACATCCATGGTTATTACCAGGAAGCTATTTTATTCACACTCAAATTACATCAGCATGTACATTTTAGAAAGAGAATATCAGAAAAAATTAACTTATCAAATCAAGAAAAGATAAGAACCTGCCCACTGCAAAAAGGGCCAGCTCCAATACCGATGGTGGGTATTTGAAGAACAGAAGTGGCGGCTGCAGCCACCGTTGCAGGCACACATTCAAGAACAACAGAGAAACACCCAGCTTCCTGTAATGCTAGTGCTGTCTCCACAACCTATAGATCAGACAACAGTCTTATGCGGTTTAGTTAAAAGTAACATGCTAACATTATTATAAAGAGGTACACTTGACACAATAACTTGTATCCTTTCTATAATGTTCAAATTGTAACCTTACAAAATAGATGCATATCTATAGATTAGATGAGAGTTGGTGGACCTTGACAGCACTGAGAACATTCCTCCCTTGAGGTCTAAATCCACCAAGAACACTAATGGCTTGAGGGGTCAACCCTACATGGCCCATAACTGCAATCCCAGCTTCAACAATGTGTTTTGCAGCCGAAAATCCTTGATGGTGCACCCCCTTCCAACTTGATTGCATCCATTCCACCTTCTTTTAGTACCCTGACTGCTGTATCAACGGCCTGCTCGTAACAAAAACTGCAATATTAACCATTCCTCTTACAAAATACAAGAAGAAAGCCATGATGTTGACTTTTCAGATTTTGGACTTTTAAAGCTAAATGATTAGTAAAGATTACAGCTTTGATGTAAACTAACAAGCATTTGACTCTTTTCTCTTATTAATGTTTTATTTTTCTTAAACCATTAGGTCTCTGAGTAAATTTCATTGTGCATCTACTTATACTCACTTAAACCATAATTATCTTCATTCTATATGCGACCCATACACGAATAACAATACATACGCGAGTCTACACAAGTTACCGTGTCATTTTTTATATAAATCGCAATTTTCAATAGTTAAGTTAAGATTCTTTTACAGCAGGATGGCAGGCAAAACATACAACAAACTGCGCTTGCAACCCCCTTTTGAATAGCAAAACCTATCCTACCGTAACCAAAACCTTGGTTCCTAGTGGTCGCGTATTTCATATCTAAATGAGTAATGTGTTTATAACCTTGGTTTTAAAAAGTGCGCTTAAGCGCAAAGTGCATCTAGGCGCAAATCCGTGCGCCTTATGTAACACTAGGCGAGCAGTGTACGAAAAGCGCAAGAAAGCGCAAAAAGCGCACGAAAGCACAAGAAAAAGCCCCTGAGGCGCACGCTTTCCGTACACATGATGTTTTTGTGCTTAAATTGTTATCCATGTAGCTAAAAAGGTATGTACATTTAAGTTAAATCACATATAGAGTTTTTTGATAGAATAGAGTTTTTTAAAAACTTTGTGTGACTTTGGAGTATGCCAGAAAAGTAATTGTGAAAATGGGACTTCCGCAATCTTAGATTGGGGAAGTGGTGACATGGATAATGACATTCCGCAATCTAAGATTGCGGAAGTCAAATCTTCTTCTTTTTTTTTTTTTGAGTTACAAACTCAATTGTAAGATTGCGGAAGTGCCATCTCATCGAACCACAACCACACAAAGCAGCCACCTCGACCTGCCTTTCCACATTTGCTTTGGCTTTTGTTCAACTCATTAGCCATGTCATCACTTCCGCAATCTTAGATTGCGGAAGTCCCATTTTCACAATTTGAATTCTGACAACAACCGAAGTCACAAAAAGTTTAAAAAAATACACTAATTTGTCAAAAACTCATCACATATATACCTTATTTGTATCTCTATTTTGAGTAAATAATGCTAAAAACCTATAGCATATATAAAAAAAATTATAAAATCGTCCTGCACCTCGCGTACGAAAAGCCCACCGCCTTTGCGCTTTGCGCCTCGATTTTAGACCTCGTGGCTTTTGTGCGCTTCGCGCTTTTTAAAACCAAGTTATAACATGGCTATATACGCATAAAAACACACCCAACCGAAAACTCAAACATGCAGTTTTGCCTACTAAACACAACTATCACAACAACAAAATTGACTTTTTATGGTCAACTGCCAACAAAAAAAAAAGAAGACCACAGTACCTGTTGAGAACTAGATTCATAAGTACCAAAAGCAAGATCACCAACAAGCAATGGACGTTTAGCACACGAGCAACAGCTCTACAATGAACCAACATCTCCTCCAACGTAATGGGCAACGTCGTATCATGTCCATGAACCACCATCGAAGCAGAGTCTCCAACCAACGCAATATCTATTCCAGCACTGTCCAAATGCACTGCAGATGGGTAATCATACGCCGTCACCATCGTAATCGCCTCCCCTTTTCTATGCTTTGTTCTTAAACTAGTTAAGGTTACTCTTTTGTCTGGGTTCTGTTGCGTTGGACCACCGTAGACGGTGTTTTCCGGTACGTTGCTCATGTAACGGAAAGATGTTGGAATGTTTTGTGTATGATTTGGAGAGTTTGGTTAAGATTGCAGCCATGGTTATTGATTGAGGTTTATAAAGAAAATAATAATAATAATATGTATATGTATAGTGGGTGGTTGAATGGTGGTGAGTGGAGGTGTTGGGCGGCGCCATTTACACAAGGTGAATTTTAGGTGTAAAATCTATATAAAGTCATTTAAGGTGTATCATCATCTTTGTAAAGCTATTGATGAGTATTACTGATTTAGGTTTTAAGAAAGGTACTTGAATATGTTCAATTCAATGCTTTCTTATTTGTAAGGTGTATCATCATCTTTGTTATGGTCATTTATGTATTACAATAAATCATGAAATTGTAGTAATATGAATGATGTATTAATTTGTTTTTAAATTTAATGATTCTACAGGTTGTTCATAAGCCACTTCATAATGTGCACGGATGTTTGGCTGAAGTCTGAGGGCAACAACAGTGTATGTCAGGTAAGCAAACACTAATTTCATTAGATGTATAGATTTGCTGATATAGGTCATTCAAAACTGTTAATAAAGTTTTACATTATAACCAACTGCTTTTGCTCATTATGTGTAGGCATTGCCTAAGGAATATGATGACTGGATTAAGAAGTATAACTTCCCTACTGGCACGACCCATATTCACACTTTAGACGAGAAATCGTTTGAAGTTAAGGTTATGAAACTCGGTCGCAAATGGTTTTTTTACAATGGCTGGAAGCATATGATTACCACTCTAAATTACCCAAGTGGTTGTAACTTTGTTTTTGAGTCGAAGACATGCTGCATTCTTTCAGGATGATCACTTTTCACCAGGATGCCATATCTGCACCAGGCAAATTTTTCTACTGCAAACTGGATGACCCACTAAATGATGAGAATCGTCTGGTATGTCTTTTTAACCGTCGTTTATCTAGATTACTTATCTGTTGATTCAAAGTAATTTGTAGTCATGTTTCAACATTGTTTTCAACTTTTCAGCATATAAGTTGCTTCGTTCATCATGGTCTGTACAACCGACAACCTCCACTGAACCCATTATGGTCAGCTCATTCCAGGTCGTGTGTTGTGTATATTATGTATACACAGATGGTTTACCATTAAATTACAGTTTTTATACGTTACCAGATCTCTATTTGTCTGATTAACATTAATATTTATCTATCTTTGTTCAGGGCATGTTTTCCACATTCAGCTACAAGACGATGGTGATGATGTTTTCATTAGTCAAGGATGGCCGTACATGAAAGAAACCTTTGAGATAACAAAAGATATCTGATCGTGTTTGAAATTTACCACAGGTTTGTTTCTCAACTTATAAGTATCAATACTATCATTATTCAACCCATGAGTATACTACTGATGTTCTTCTTTGTTATACGAAACATAAATCATACGAGCTGTCCTTCTTTAAGAAAGACAAGCTCACTCTTGCTCCCGATGAGTGGGAAGACGATGACCAGTCTGGGGATGATGATAAGGTGAAAGATGAGGATATAATTGTTGTTTCTGATGATGGGTGGCGAAGAAGAATCACAGGGAGATGAGGATTCAGAGGGAGACGATGAATCAGATGGAGATGATATGGAAGTTCAGGATGATGAAGTTCCTTCACTTGAGGATGTATGGAATTCAGAGGGTTGGCCCGTTCCAGTTGCGTTTGTGGTTGACAATAAGTTTGTAAGTCTTATATGTTTTATTCCATAATTATAGTCATATTGCTGGTACATAGACCCTTTTTAATAAACTGCAAATTATTTATATTGTTTTAGCGAATGAAGGCAACGTGGGCTAGGGAAAATGGATTGAACAGGTCCAGGGGATTGACAATTAAAGACGGTGAGGGTTATACTTGGGGTGTTTCTGTTGGTATTGAAGACAGGGAACCACTAAACGTTACAGCCTCAAAGGTATGGCACCGTTTATTGCTGATAAAGGTTTGCAGAAAGGTGATCACATTCATTTCCTGTGGTTTGAAAAACAAGGTCTGTTTAAGCTCTCTAAAGTAGTTAGGGTTGATGGTAGTTAGTTATCTTGGTGGTGGTAGTTTTTGTGTTGTTCACATACTTTTGAATCTAACTGGTGGTAGTTTGTTGGTGAACATAGTGGTGGTGGGTAACTTTTAGCACCTTGGTTTATGGTGGTTTTTTGGAACATGATTAACTATTAGTGGTCACATACATTTTACACCTTTTACTACTGATGTGGTAAATTGTGTGTTTTTTGGGTTGTCATGTGTTTTAAACGATACATTTGTGGTATGCTTTGTGTAGAAAACATATGACCTTTTATGGCTTGATAGTTGTGGTATGCTTTGTGTTGAAAACAATGATTTGAATGTGGATGTTATTCTAGAATTAGGTAAATAATATTTAATATGATTTGGCTGATATATAGATGCTTAAAATTTAGACAAGTTTAAATGTTAACCCTTGACTTTGTTAATAGTGTTTATACAAGTTAAATTTTGGTAATTTATTAATACTTATCTTTAAGCATTCTCAATATTAAAAATTTAAATTTCCTTAACAATTTTTGTTACATTGTTTAACAGACTAAACACATCCATGTATAACCGCTTATGTAAAATTTTACCATTTATTAGTATTCCACCTATTTGTTTAGATTCCATTTTTTAAAAAAATATATTTTTAAATATTTGAATCCTAATATTAGTCAAACATAATTAATAAGTATAATTATCTACAAACACCTCAATTTGCAAATAAAACCGTTTTAAGGAGGCAAACAAGAATCTAAGTTATTACTTTTTAATGATGTTTAATCAAGCTATAATTCGTCAATTTGTCAAGCTTTTAAATCATTGACTTTTTTTACAATAAATTTGTCGGATTGTATTTATGAAAAGTTTAAATGTAGATTTAAAAAACGTAAACAATAACGTTAGATGTTAGTTACTCAACATACCAGACGATTAATATATCATTAACATATATTTTTTCACAAATTCTTATTAGTATAAAAAAAGTTTGGTTTTCTATGATAAACTAAAATGAATCAACTTGCAAACTTAATATTTACTTCTTTTAAATGTTTTTGTACAAACAAATTGTACATTTTTTAATAGTCCGAATAAAACAAAAATTACATAAAAATTCATTTTGGCGGTAAAGTGAATTATAGTATGATTTGACCATAATGTTTTTTTTAAATTTACTAAATATATTCTTGATTTACATAATAAAGGAAAGTTTTATCATTTTTATTGATTGAAAATCGTGATTGGAAACATTTAAACATAATCAATTAGATTGCCATTTCATATCCTGTTTCCTATTTGTATAATGTATACTAAAAATACAAAAAAGCTCCTTATGTAATACAGATGGCATCATTATAAATACATGTAAGATTTCAATCCATAATCATTCAATCTTTTTCTTCTACACTTGCTCAGGTAGCATCTAATACTTATCCTTCTTACATTCTTTATTCATATGTCACTATAATACTAACATTGTTTGTATCTCGGTTATTTGTGATACATATTACAAACGTGCAGGATTATGGATCCAAATAATATAACCTTTTTGAATGACATAACATGGCGGCTGAGTCAGTACACAATCAAAGTTAAGGTACTTAGACTTTGGAAGAGAGCAAATCGTAAGATACCAGGTGAAACTCTTGCTATTGATATGGTTGTTATGGATGAACAGGTTAGTTTTGCTATCATCATTTCTTATATCGTTTATATGTTACATGACTTTTTTGTATATTATTTCTGATCAAACTTTCTTTTATCTCTTATAATTAAAAAACAGGGTTCCAAAATGCAAGCGATTGTGTGGAATAGATACATGAAGAAGCATGAAAAATTTTTACGTGAAAACGAAGCTTATTATATCTATAGACCACAACTAGCTGATAACAAATCTGTTAAACATTTTGATAAAAATGACATACTTTCGTTTACTTTTGACACAAATCTTACGAAGTGTAGCAGGTTTGAGGGAAGCCAATATGGTTTTAATTTCTCTTCTTTTGAGTCAATTAAGTCTGGTAACCTGTCTTAAGAATAGAGGATTGGTCTGTTTGCTAATCCTTAATCTTTTATATATGTTTACTCTTTTAATTTTGATTCTTATATTAGTTTAAATAACTTTTTAAATCTTTTAGATTTCATTGGGTTTGTTGAAGAATGGAGTCCACCGGAGCCAACAGAAACAAAAGCGGGTTTGAAAATGAAAATGAACCTTATCTTGATTGATCTGGAGTATGTCTTTCATGTGTTCGAATCATTACTTATTATTTTCATAATCTCTAACGTTATATTTATGTGTCATTTATACGATCAATTCTTACGAAGAGTCATTTGAAACATGTGAAACATAAATTTGTATGTAGGGGGGTAAAAATGTCCTGTTCTTTGTGGGATGAATATAGTGAGCAGATGTTCGAGTACATCAAGCTGAATGAAGCCGAAGTCCATGTTGTTCTCATTGTTCAATTTGGTAGCTTTACCAATTATAAAGGTTTGTTATTTCTTACAATTTGTATTACATTTTACATATTTCAAATATGTTTTTAAAAGAAATAACAGTTGCTTATGTTTTATACGTAAAGGTAATATAAGCGTTCAAAATGGATTCAATATAACTCGGCTGTTTATCAATGAAGACATTGAGGATATTCGTGCTTTTAAGAAAAGGTGATATACCTTAATTTCTCCTGTTATTATTTACATATATATTTTAAAAATATCATAGATAAGTTGTAGAGTTTTTTTTTTCCTTACAGTTATATTGAAAAGTTTATTTCAAGGAATCATCTTCTGTTCAACGATCTCTTGGATCGTCTGGTAGCATGAATATTACTGATGAATTCTTGAATAAAACACCTTTCAGCACTATTCGTGATCTTCCTTTGATAACAGAGGTAATAATGACTTGATTTATCATATCATTATATACAAGTAATATTTTTATTACCTTTTTAACCGATTCCTGTATCTTTTGTAGGTTAACAAACAGGTCATTGTTGTTGGAACCGTTAAGGGTGTCGATGATAAGGATGAGTGGTATTATCTGGGATGTGAGCATTGTAACCACAAGGTCGAGCCTACTTTAAGTTTACCTGATGAAAATGAAGAAACAGATGTTACTTCATTTAAACAGGTCTTGGTTTGCGTCAATAAAGATTGTGAAAAGCACATCGTCTCTGCTGATCCAGTGTATGCTTTTTCTTAAATATACAAACCTTAAAGTAAAACAACAATGACATTTTTTTACTAATATTTTGTATTTGTAAATTTAGGTTTAGAATTCCAATCAGGGTGCAGGATTGTACTGGTATAACATCCCTTACGTTGTTTGATCGTGAAGCCAAGAAATTGCTGGGAATGTCAGCAATGCAAATGTTAGAAAAATCTAAACAGGTAAGTTGTTTAAATTCAGTCTTAAGAAGTTATGTATTTTAGTTTATAATACCTATGTCATTTGTTATTAAGGTTTCTGGTGAAGAAAAAACAACTCCTGCTGAGTTTCATGCTTTTGAGGACAAAAAGTTTGCGTTCAAAATTAAAGTTGGTCGATTCAACATTGATAAGCACCTAGATGGATATGGTATACGTAAACTTACAAATGAGTCATCGATAGTTGCTTCACTCGAAGAAAGGTTCTCTGATATTCAGGTTTCCTTTCTCTTCCTATATTCCTTTATAAGATGTTTTTATAAATACTTATTATTGTTTTACTTTAATATGTTTCACATACATATCGTTTTATTTTTTAGGTGGATCAACCTGGATTTGAAAACTTGGATGTAGGTGAATCGTCTACACAAAATGCAGTCTCTCTTAAGGTTGTTTTGACCTCTTTAATCATTCACCGAATTTAAATTTAATGTCTGTTAAACTCAAATTTTTTACCTTTCATTTACTTTTGTAGGATTCTGTTGGAGATAACAACACTCCAGAATCATCTTGCAGAGTTAGTTTCATAAATGACGAGCAGGAAGTGAAGCGTAGCCTCGACAAAGTGTACGAGCTGGACGATGATGCAAACGAGTCTACAACTAAAGTGCTTAAGACTAATAAGAAAGTTTACACTGACAAGTCACCTGAGACTCCCCTTTTGACCCCTAAGGTTGAAAAATAGAAACAATGATATGTTTGTTTACTGTTTTTTTATTTTCCGGATGTTTTTTTATGGTGTGAGACAATTTGTTTTTAACTATGTTTGTTTGGTGTTTGATACTATTTTCAATTGAATAAATGGTGTGTTTGAACTTTATGTTTTTTGTTTTACTTTTGACAAATAACTATTGCATTGTTGATTCAATTTTTATGATTTATACATTATGTTCATGTCTTTATAAGAATAAAAACGTTATAAATATGTACACCAATATGTAAATGACATTTTTTGATCATATAATACATCTAATAAAAAACAGGATACCAAACAAAAAATTATAATACATTCAATAACATTAACCAACAAAATCTTTCAAAGTTAATAAAAATGGTAACTAATCAAACGAAATATTACCTTAAATTTACAAAGTTGCTATAATACAATTCTATTAAACAAATTTATTGTAATTACATACTTACTAAAAATCAACAAAATAAAAATGTAAATAAATTCAAATTTTCGAAAAATTTAAATTTAAAATACACCAAAAATTAAATACTTCGATTTCTTTAATATATGGTAAGTAATTAAGCATATTAATTAATATTTTTAATTACAAATTTAATTTGAAGGTTCTATAAAAACCATACTACTCATTACACATTTTCACAAATTTCTCCTAACTTAATCCACAATCAAACAAACAAATCAGAAGACTCAAAGCTTCAAGAGTTCATCGTTGGTTTTTTCTGCTCGGTCGCATCTTCTATCATACAAGTTGCACGTATGTCCTTTTTTTCAATTTTACATATTTTCGCATAAAATGATTATCTACATTTTTTGTTTATTTTGATGTATTCTATATTTGTAAATAGTACTTGATTATTTGTAGTTTACGTTGATTTATAATCTATTGTTACTTAAGTATTATGTATCGTTGAATGTTTACATAATACTTACATATTATCATCCATAGTTTTAAGTTTGTTGATATTGTGTTACACTCTTATGATGCAATTTATGTAGAATTGCCTCCTTTTAGTTAAATGGGACGTAAAAGACTATCTAGCAGTTCAAATGGTAAATTTTTTTGGATATATATACAATGTATCTGTATTTGTATTATTTTTGTTTTGTCATCTAATTTTTCGAATTTTTTTAAGGTCATGAAAACGAACGCCGACTACAACTAATACTAAACGCATATAAATATTCTCAAACGGTACACATATTTCATACTTATATATGTTTTATTTATATTAGCGTTTACTTACGTAACTAATACATAATTCTTCACAGTTCTCTCCCATGAAGAAAAAGTTAAGAACGCGGCCGAGTGTCGTAAATATAGAAAATTACAACTGGATGCAAAGAGATGCAAGGTGAACAATCATAATAATGGAATTCAAAATGTGCCGCCAACTGCAATATTTAACCGTCCTCCGTTGAATGTTCCAACCATTATATTCAGCAAAGCTCAACTTTCCAAAGTACATTGAATTTTTGACACCCGGTAACATCAGTTAATAACGCTTTTTACTTTATATCTTTGTATAAAGTCTGAACTTCCAATCCATATTTATAATTTATGTCAATTTTATATGTTCGTCTATTCTTTATAGGACAATTGCACCAAAATCCTTTGTCTACTTCATCAAATGGTATTGTTATTAATTTAATACACATGTTTTATCGTATAAGAATAGACGACTTTCTTATTCACTGCAACATAAAAACTAATATTATTTTCATACGTGTTTGTACGCTTCAAGTCAATAATAATAATTGCATCGGAGTGTCGAAAATCCAGAAAACTGCAAATGGATGCTAAGAGACTCAATGCTAAACAATGTCATAATACAAACCCATCCACATCCAAAAGTACTTTAGTGTCAATCGACGTATCATCCGTTAGAACAAGCAGAAACAACCAATTTAACGCGTCTTCTTCCGGTAAGAAATTTCTATAACATTTAATAATTTCAAAGCTTTACTTTTTTAACTTATTACAAATTTTTTACTCTAACACTGTCTTTTTATTATTGTTTGTGTATTCGCAGGTTCTACACAACGAACTCCTTTGTCCAATATTACAAACGGTATCATACTTCTATGTTATACAAGTTTTATTTTATATTATTTACTAATTTAAAACTAAAAGTTCATTTAATATAGAAACTGATATTATTTTTTCCATAGTTTCGGTGGCTGAAGTCCAAAGACACAATTCTGCAGAGTTACGAAACCTTAGAAAATCACAACTTGATGCAAAAAGACGTAAAGTTGGTTCTGTTACTGCAACTCGAAAACAACCCACTGTTACACATGAGTGTTCAAATAATAACACGTTTAGAACTCCTACTAATGCAACACCATCTGGTACAATTTCCTTTGTGTCTATTAATTTTATAAGTTTGTGAATCTTATTAATATTAACCTTGAAATTTTATGATTAATTACAGGTGGACTTACTCATGTTAACACGGTCTCACTTGGGTCATCTTCTGCTCAAAGAGAACGACTAATACATCAAGAAATAATCGACGTTGCATATCACCTGTCCGAAATGGTTAATTTGTCTGACGAAGAAGATGTGGAACCTCAAGCAATTGAAGGCTTCCAATATAAGGGTGTCTCTAAAGGTAAATATTAAATTTACAAAACATTTAAAAGGTTTTTTTTTTTACTTTTATAACTTAATGTTATTTGATTTATTCTGTTTGCAAGATTATCTGGATCATGGTGATCAAACGGTTGTATGTCAAATGTGTAATGCAAAATTGTGGAGATCAGAAGCTGGTAGAAGCGTAAGTGTTGGTGGAAGAACAACCTATATGCTATGTTGTGGTTATGGAAAGGTACAACTTCGGATTTCAAAGAGAGCAGTTTAGATTATCAGAACCTTTTCAAGAACATAGAATTAAAGAGCAAATATTTCTTAAAGCACATTCGCCGGTTCAATTCTATGTTTTGTTTTACTTCAATGGGAGGGAAGGTTGATTCAAATATCAATACGGGAAAGGCTCCGTTCATTTACAGAATAAGTGGTGAAAATTATCACGCGTTGGGTGGTCTTCTTCCTAATGATGGTTCAAAACCCAAGTTTTCTCAGTTATATATATATGACACTGAAAATGAAGTCTCAAACCGAAAAAAAATTTATAGGTAATATTCTAAAAATTTTCTTCTTCTTTTTTTAGCCGTTTGTATAAATATTAATTTGTTAAAATTTCTTTTTACATTCATTTCAGTAAAGAAAAGGAGACGTCTAAGGATATTTCTTGACCGGCTTGACATTCAAATCATTCAGTACCTGAAGTCGATGTTAGACTCAAATAATCAGCTTGTGAAAACGTATAGGAATGTACGGGATCGATTTCATGAAAATCCTGAAGTTAGCCTTAAGTTGCGTCTTATTGGTAGGAGAACTAAAGATGGCCGAACATACAACCTACCAACTTCATCAGAGATTGCCGCTCTTATATTTACAGAAATGATGAGCAGCTTGACAATAGAGATGTTGTCGTCGAGTCAAGAGCGGAGGGACTTAAGCGTATTTCTGAGCTCCATCCGTCGTATCTAGCCCTCCAGTATCCATTGCTTATTCCATTTGGAGAAGATTGTTATAGGGTTGATATACCACACAGGGAAGAGAGGAAATCTAAAAGAAAGTAGATTCAAAGTGTTCAATGAGAGAGTATTTTGCATATCATATTCAGGACAGAGTTGGTAAGTTCTCATTGATTTTGAATGCAAGGCGGCTTCTTCAACAGTTTTTGGTGGACGTTTATACCATGATTGAGAGTGAGCGATTGTATTATGTTCGTTTTCAGCAAAGTAAACTTCGGTGTGAAACATATACTAATCTTCAAACGTTGAACCAAAATGGACCTATGACTTGGCAAAAGTAGGGACGCCTGTGATTTTACCATCTTCTTTTACTGGTGGTCCACGCTACATGAGGGAAAATTATCTTGATGCAATGGCTATTTGTAAGAGGCATGGATACCC
This sequence comes from Ambrosia x helenae, assembly GCA_030844895.1. Lineage (NCBI taxonomy): Eukaryota > Viridiplantae > Streptophyta > Magnoliopsida > Asterales > Asteraceae > Ambrosia > Ambrosia x helenae. The sequence goes on along the minus strand of JAUTDX010002789.1, from coordinate 51,936 downwards.
TGATTTTTTTATTACAATCACATGCAATCCAAAATGGCCTGAAGTTAGACGGTTTCTTAAAGACAAGAAGACAAATCCAGAAGACAGGCCAGATATCTTAGCTAGACTATTCAAAGTTAAGCTAGACTCAATCATGAAAGATTTACGTGAAAAAGCATTTTTGGGCAAGACTTCAGCAGTAAAATTCATTGCGAAAATAAAGTTCCAGTATATATTCATAGATTATCATCTTTATTCACTTATACTTATACAATTTTTATTTGTTGTTTATAAATACTACCGTGTTTTTATTAATTAACTTTCTAACTATATTTTTTTACTTTGTATTGCAGCGGTCTATACTATAGAGTTCCAAAAACGTGGACTGCCCCACGCTCATATCTGTCTGTTTCTTAAAGAAGCCAGTAAGCTTTCCACAATTGAACACGTTGATCGTTTTGTTTCGGCTGAAATCCCTGATAAGAATGTAGATCCGGAGTTGTTTAGTCTGGTGAGTGACTTTATGATTCATGGACCCTGTGGACGTGAATATCCGAACTGTCCGTGCATGCTTGACGGTAAGTGCTCCAAGAAATTTCCAAAGAAGTTTTCTTCTGCATCAACGTTAGATTCAAATGGATATCCGGTTTATAGAAGAAGAGAGTCAGGGGTATTTGTTGAAAAAGGAAGTGCTAAGTTAGACAACAGGCATGTGGTCCCTTATAATGCAAAACTTTTAAGGCGTTACCAAGCTCATATCAATGTTGAATGGTGTAACCAGGCTGCTTCAATTAAGTATTTATTCAAATACATTAATAAAGGACCTGATATGGCTAAAGTTGCCTTTGTAGAAGATGGTGGAGAAGGTGAAGAAGTGATGCAAACAGATGAAATCAAAAAACATTTTGATTGTAGGTTCCTTTCAGCATGTGAAGCTTCTTGGAGAATATTTAAAAATGATGTGCATTACAGATACCCTCCGGTTATAAGACTTCCATTTCATCTTCCCGGTGAGCAAATGTTGTATATGATCCAAAAGACAAAATTCAAAATGTTCTCAACAAACCCACGGTGGCTGCAACAATGTTTCTAAAATGGATGGAACTGAACCAGAGCGAAGCTGTTGCACGTGAATTAAGTTACATTGATATCCCAAGAAATTTGTTTGGAAAGATGACGAAAAAAAATGGGACTTTCGAAAGATTGGTAAGGCAATTGGTCGTGTTCACATGGTTAATCCATCTATGGGCGAGTCCTATTTTTTGAGAGTTCTTCTTAATAAAGTAAAAGGACCTAGATCATTTGAGGAGATAAGAACGGTCAATGGCGAAATCTTACCAACATTTCGTGATGCATGTTATGCTCTTGGCCTCTTAGACGATGACAAAGAATATATAGAAGCTATTGAGGAGGCTCATTATACGGGATCTGGATATTCTCTTCGTAATTTGTTTGCGATGATGTTGCTTTCTAATAGCTTATCTAGGCCTGAGCATGTTTGGGAAAAATCATGGAAGTATCTGTCAGATGGTATTAATGCGAAGACACGAAGACGTATTCCAAATTGAAGGTAACAAATTTATATTTCGAAATTTAATGATTTTTTTTAACGTCGGTTTTCTTTTAAATTCAATGTTACAAACTTTTTCTTTATTAGGTTTGACTCTTCCTGATGAACAAATCAAGAACCTAACGTTGCTTGAAATTGAGAAACAGTTGCTTCGGAATAACTCAAGTCTACGTAGGTTTCCTTCTATGCCTTATCCGAATAATGATTCGATATCATCTGCAAATAACCGTTTGATTCTTGATGAGCTGAATTATCAAGTAAGTACGTTGGCTGAGGAATTTAATACCAATTCACGTTCTTTAACTGATGAGCAACGTTCCATTTTTGATGAAATCATTCATGCGGTTGATTGTAACAAAGGTGGGCTATTCTTTGTTTATGGTTTTGGAGGGACTGGTAAAACCTTTTTATGGAAAACATTGTCTGCTGCCATAAGATCTAAAGGACAGATTGTTTTGAACGTTGCATCCAGTGGTATTGCTTCTCTGTTGTTATCGGTGGAAGGACAGCGCATTCTAGGTTTCGTATACCTTTGAATGTTAATGAAAAGTCATTATGCAATATAAAGCCGAATAGTGACGATGATGCTTTATTGAAGAAAACTAAGTTAATTATTTGGGATGAAGCTCCAATGATTCACAAGCATGCTTTTGAGGCACTTGATCGTACAATGAAAGACGTCTTGCAGTCAAATTCTTCAGGTAATTCTGAGTTGCCTTTTGGTGGTAAGGTTATGGTTTTGGGTGGTGATTTTAGACAGATCCTTCCTGTTGTTCAAATGGGGAGTAGAAGAGATATTTTAAATGCATCAATAACTTCGTCTCCTATTTGGAATAGTTGCAAAGTCCTTACATTAACCAAAAACATGAGGTTAACGTTGGGTAACAACACGTCTGAATCCGAAGAAACAAAGGCATTTGCAAACTGGCTTCTTGAATTAGGTGAGGGTAAAGTTGGTGAGTCAATTTATGATGATGAGTTTGATGTGGACATTCCAGATGATCTTCTTATTAAGGGTACATCAGATCCGATTTCTAGATTAATTGACTTCGTCTACCCTTCACTTCTTGAACTTTACAAAGATAAAGATTACTTTGGAGAACGAGCAATACTTGCACCTACTAATGAAGTCGTACATGATATAAATGAAAGGCTTCTTGCATTGTTTCCTGGAGATGAAGTCGAGTATTTAAGCTCTGATAGTATATGCCAGATTGAGAATGGTAATAACCGTTCACAGGAAGACTTATACTCTCCTGATGTCCTTAATGGTTTAAAATCTTCCGCTTACCTAATCATCGTTTAGCACTAAAAGTCGGTGTGTACCAGTTATGTTGTTGAGAAATATAGATCAACAAAATGGTTTGTGCAATGGAACGAGATTACGAATCACCAGACTTGCAAAGCGTGTTATTGAAGCCGAGATCATATCAGGGGGGAACATTGGTACCAAAACTCTTATTCCTAGAATAAATTTGATACCATCTGATATCAAGATTCCAGTAAAGTTCCAAAGGCGTCAATTCCAATAAGCGTATGTTTTGCAATGACCATCAATAAAAGCCAAGGACAGTCTTTATCGAAAGTTGGATTGTATTTAAGAAACCTGTATTCTCACATGGCCAGCTTTATGTCGCATTGTCAAGAGTTAAAAGCAGGGCAGGCGTGAAGTTACTTATACTTGATGCTGATGGGAAAGTGATGACCAAAACAAAGAATGTCGTTTATAAGGAAATTTTCAGCGATATTTGAATAACTGTGTATTCGTTGCTTTTAAATTTTAATAAAATTTGTCTACTTTATTTTTCTTATACGTTTTACTACTCCAAATAATCGTACGTTGGTGAACTGCGTGTCCACGCGGGCAAATATCTAGTATTTTATTAATTTAATGGGAATATATAGCTGTGCAAGGGAAGGCATAGAAGACCACCACGTGGAGGGACTCAGTTTAGCCGACACTATTTTCATATCTCTTTCATTCGTAGTCCAATGTTGACTTTTATGTCGGCGTTTAATTTACATAATTTATATTTTAAAATTATTTGTAAAAAAATTACAATACAACAACAACAACCTTAGTAACACGCTTAAAGTCCAATATGAGGTACTTAGTAAATAAAGTAACTAGTGTTTTAGCTCGGCGCCGTGTTGCGGCGCTTCAAATCCCATCTAAAATTGAAAAATTGGATTGTAATAATCCCACCTTTGTGTTGTTGGCCAATAATAATCCCACCTAAGTTTATTCTTCCCACCAGTCCACCTTTTAATTTATTTTTTCTCATTGCACCCGCCGTTAAGTCACACTAACGCCGGTAGCTGAAACTCACAATTCTAAGCAATTATTCACCAGATTTGAAAGAGGGAATCGAGTCGATGATATTGGTATGTTCAATTGCCGATGTGAGCATGGTTTGATGGTTTAATTGTCGGTTCCGGTCATCCCTCCGACAAGAACATACCATCAAAGCATGCTCGTTTCTGCAATTGAACATACCAATATCATCGTCTCGATTCCCTCTTTTAGATCCAGGGAACAATCTCTTAGAATTGTGAGTTTCAACTAACGGCGCTAGTGTGATTTAACGGCGGGTGCAATGAGAAAAAAATAATTAAAAGGTGGGACTGGTTGGAAGAATAAATTTAGGTGGGATTATTATTGGCCAACAACACAAAGGTGGGATTATTACAATCCAATTTTCCTCTAAAATTTAACCTCGCAAATGCTTGACAAAACCATAACCAAAGCAATATTTTTAATACTAACCAATCTAACATACACATTGGCCTGTAAATAACATTTGCGTGTAAATCCCACAAACTTCTTCCACCATAATTAACATATCACGAGTAGTGTTTGTTGGTTTTGTTCTGAGATGCAGGCTGCTTTGGACCACCATTTACACCTTAATTCATTCCATCTGATGTCCTACCACCTCCTGCATCTAGGAGAAAAAGAAGACCATTGATCATTTTCATCGATGTAGTATTTGTTAAGATGGACGCCAGGAAGGCATGCCCATCCATCATAGTCATTGATATAGTAGTTATTAGATTATTAAATCTTTTTTACTAATGAGTATCAAGAAATCCAATCTATCATCCTTATTCCTAAAAAAATAACTATAATAGGCAAACGAAAATTGATATACGGTGGTATAATTATAAAAAAACATACCTGTTCCATCCACGATTCATCAGTCAAATCGGCAAAGTATACGATTACCGAGCGACTTTGGCACATCACCAGCCAACACTTTGGTGTAATATGTAATCTGCTCCCTTGCAGACGAAATCAAGTGGCCTCCCATATTCACGAAAAAAAAAAACCAACATTCACTTGTGTTGGACTTGTTCAAAATACATTAACCACACTTACGCTAACCGGTGTGCAGTCACCTCCATTCACACCCCTTCCAAATGGAAGTCCATAAATGGAGCACCGCTCAAGCCCGCAATTGCACTGACACCGGCCCCTTTAGCGTCCCTCTTTAGCACCCCCGGGCGGCGTTCATGGTGTTATTTATAGTGTAAATTTAGTTCGTTTATTACCAACTAATCTCCACAATTGAATATACTGAACTTCGGTTGCAAAAACCATTTTCTGCATTTGCATCTGTCATAATGGTACTATAGATATTCTCAGCAAGGAAAATAATAGATTCAATGCCTATAAATTAAGAGTTATGTTAACTTGTTTTTGCTTTCCTACATATGCTATGAGTTAGTCAACATTCTACCTTTTCTGTGCATTTTGACTTTTGAGTTAGTACTTGACATTTTTTTTTTTTTTTTTTTTACAAAAAAAATTAGCCCTTTCAACCCTAACGTAAATTTTATAATTTAGCATGTAAATATTCAACCAAAAAAAAAGGAGTTTTGTAAAGCATTGTGCATTAACCAATAGACCAACCAAGAAAACAACCAAGTGCTTGTGAAGGAAGGACAATTTTAAAAAACCTTGATCAAACCTACACAATATTTTGTTAACCAAGGCATCAGTTTTAAAACTTTCTTGAAAAAGGAACATATATATATATATATATATACACACAACATATTTACATTTAGCTAAATGTGCTTCATTTGACCCGTTAACAATAAAGCGAATCAAGTCTTTAAATAATTGCTATTTTTTAGCATGTGAAAGCATCACTGTATAAACTTTCTTGAAAAAGAAACATACCCAGTAATATAGGACACAGGATCGGATTGAGGGTGAAGGATTTGAGAGAGAATTCTTATAATTGAAAGAAACAATACATACAAATGAAATGTTACAATGTGTTTAGTATTTATACATATGAAGGGTTGTGACCCTTGACTTCTAACCGACACAATGGTTAGTTAATAACCGACACAACTATTCTAACTTAGGATAATTAATATATGTCACACTATATATATATACTTAGGATAAAGGAGGAATATGGGAAATAAGAATTATGTATCTAACATTCTCCCCCCTAATTCTTGATTTCCCCAAGGTCTTCAACTCCTATGAGACTTCGCATCTCTATGAACTTTATCCTTGGTAGTGACTTGGTGAGGATGTCGGCTTTCTGCATCTCTCCACTGATATGATCAACTTGTATCTGCTCGTTCTCTATGCATTCTCTGATAAAGTGATACCTTGTGTTGATATGCTTGGATCTTCCATGAAACACAGGATTCTTCATGAGTTGTATCGCTGACTTGTTATCTACTTGTAGAGTTATCTTCTTTGGTCTTTTCACCTGTGAGTTCGCTTAGTACTCCTTGTAGCCATATTGCTTGACATGCTGCTGATGTTGCTGCCATAAACTCTGATTCACATGATGATAAAGCTACTGTGCTTTGCTTCTGACTTGTCCATGTGATAGGTGAATCTTTGTAGTAGAATATTGTTCCTGTTGTTCCTTTTCCATCTTCTTGGTCTCCGAAACTGCTGTCGCTGTAACCAATGATTTCTGCTTCTTTACCTTTGCTGTATTGAATTCCATAATTCAATGTGCCTTTGATGTATCTTATCAAATGTTTAACTGCCTTCATGTGAGTCGTCTTTGGTTTCTGTCTCTCTCATCGACAACATCTCAAATTCTGTGCGTAATGATTGAAGTCTTGCTTTCTGGACTCGGTCAATTCCAATAAATCTCGTCTTTAATGCTTCCCAAATTTCTTTTGCTGTAGGAATGTGACGCCACCTGCATCACCATATCCTCTGGAATTGCCTGAAAGAGATAGGCAATCGCTGTCCTATCCTTCTTTACATCTACCGTTGACGTGCCTTCTGTGGGTTCCACTACTTCCCAAAGACCATTTGCACTCAATATTGCTTTAACACGAACAGCCCAAATCGTGTAATTCGTAGATGTCAACATCGGTGTTTGGAGGCTGAAAGTGAGAGTCTCCTTCGTGACTGTCTCTTTCTGTGTTGTTCTTTCGTCATTTTGGGTTTACTGGGAGTTTTCTGTGGACTTTTAGTCTTTTTCTTCCCTATTGTCCGAAACTAGTATGGACTACCCAACACTTTAATGGAACTCTTGCTTGACTACCCTTGTCAAACTCTACTATGATAATTTCGAGAAATACTATTTGCTTAACAAAGTTTTGATCTTTGTGGCCGGCTTTTACAAAGTACCAAGATCTTTGTTATAATACTCTCGTGTATCACTAATGTTCCTCTAAACAATTCTAAAAAGTCAATCCTATGACTTGATAATCCTCCAACAATGATTGATTAGTGTCTTGCAATAACACCCTTTGTCAATCTAAAAACACCCTTCTAAAACAAATCACTTGTTTTTTTCTACTATGCTTCAATCCTATTTTCTTTTTTTGTTTAATCAGTGATAAACTCCAATAAACAAACACTGATATAATACCCTTCACAATATACCCAAAATAATAAAGTATTATGATCTGTTTGACTTTCCGAAAGTCAAATTTCTTTCTTCTTGTTCCTACGAACCTTCTGCCTAACAATAATCTTTCTGTTTTGATTCCTTTAAATCAAAACAATGATGGAACCTTTAATCTTATGTTCCACAAACAACTATATGTCTGGATCCTAATCCAAACAAGATCGAATACGGTGGAAAAAATTTCAGAAAAAAAATTTCCCGGGATTTTTGAAACTGATGAAAAACTTAATCTTTGATATGTTTTGTTTACGAGTGATTCTGTTTTGTATATTCGAACGTTGATAAAACAATACTTATGTCTGGAAACTTGTTTTGATTAAGAATGTTTTTGGCGGGAAAATATTTGTTCGAGAGAAAAACAGAGTATCAGAAAAAAAATTTCGTTTTTTTTTTTGTTTTTTTGATTTTGATTAAGATTATGTGTATTCGATTCTAACTTATAAACTAGAGGCAGGGATAGTATAACCGTATAATTGCGTTTAAACGTCTTGTCTGTGAATCCGGTGAGTCGCCGGACTTGTCTGGTTTGGCCGGAAAAAGTCTATCCGGTTGTCTTCTTCGTTCTGTACGGTTATTAGGGGGTGATGTATTGATCTTTATCAATCCTGGTTTGGCCTTGAATGATCTGTTCCTCGATTGATACTTCGTTCTTGTCTGACTCTGTTTTCGGTAAAACAGGGAACAAGATTTTCTTGTGATCTTCGTCTTCTTCGTATGTTCTTTGTGACTGGATGGAACGGGTTTGATAACCAACGCTCTGATGCCAAATATAGGACACAGGATCGGATTGAGGGTGAAGGGATTTGAGAGAGAATTCTTATAATGAAAGAAACAATACATACAAATGAAATGTTACAATGTGTTTAGTATTTATACATATGAAGGGTTGTGACCCTTGACTTCTAACCGACACAATGGTTAGTTAATAACCGACACACCTATTCTAACTTAGGATAATTAATATATGTCACACTATATATATATACTTAGGATAAAGGAGGAATATGGGAAATAAGAATTATGTATCTAACAAGTAATTGTAGCAACACAATTCGGCTCATATCCACATATTGGACATGTATGGCTGCAACAGAGGTTGCTAAGAGAACGTCACACTTGCCGTCCTTCGATTATGCCACTCCAAGCAACAATGGCCTCCTAACGAACAACTTTTTAGCTATATCTACATGATTTCTTAATGCTCACTCATCAAATTCTCCCTAAATGGCAAATATGAAAAGTTTACGGAAGCATTCATATCAAATTGACAAAGTTTAAAGTTTTAGATAATGCCAGTAAAAAAAATCGAATCTTTTTAAAATTGATGTTCACCATTGAAGTATTTGACATTTTGACTTTAATCTTGGAAGAGTTGACCTATATAAAAATAAAAATTTCTTATATAAAAATAAAACTTTCAATAAGTAATCTTATATAAAAATAGATCAACCCGTCAATAATAAATTGAAAAGGTGAATACCTGAACCTTGAATAGGACATGATTAAGCAGTTCCTGAACTTGGTAAAAGCCAATCGAGCTCTCCGGTTAGCCGGTTAAGTAACCTGAAACAAATATTGAAGATGAACACATCAAATATTGGAAGTGGAGAAAACAATACACACTTTAATACCATAACTAAACATGAAGACATTGATTGATTAACCTAAAAAAAGGGTCCGCATAATTAGAACCCGGAAACCCTAGTTTGATGCAAATAACTCTTACCATTTAATTGTATACAAAGCTCAAACTTACTTCTCCTTAACTTCCCTACCACTGCCGACTTCCGCAGATTGGGCCGGTTTACACCAGCTTCAACAGTATCATCCATATTTGCATCGAAATCTCTCATAAAACTCCTTCTTCACATCCTGTTCCTCATATCTACTTTGTTTTTCTTGCATCTTTATCAGCCTCTTTCGGTGTCTTTACCGTTTATGATGACAGTAGACTTCGGTCACCGTCGAGAGTTACCCGAAACCCTCGAAATTGGTTGTAATTGAGAGTGGAGGACGTGTTTGAGCAGGTGATGTCGTCGCCGGTGGGTATGGTGACTAACCGCCATCTGTTCCTCTGGTCTACTCTATTTTTCTCTCTATGGTATGGTTATATCTGTGGTGGGTTTAAAAGTGGCTTAGGTGGTAGACGCGTGGAAAGCCGTAGGCAATAACACATCAGCTTAACAAACACCAAAATACAACACGTGTAAAAGGCCAAAATAAAACAGCATTATAAAAGGCCCCAGCAAAAAAATATATCAATACAAAACAAAACGGTAAAAAAAAGCAGTTTATCAATTACAGTAATAGATAGTAATTTAAGGTATTTTTCTTTAGAACTCTTTTATATTATATTAATAATCAAACTACTGTTCAAAGTAGTTTGATTATTAATATAGTATAATTAACAAAAACTAACTATTTTACATTCAATTTGTGTCGTATTACGAATCAATCATATATTACCACCTCAAAATAGGTAATTAGAATATCCAAGTTTTATAAATATGTTGCATAAATCACCTAAGTAATACTTTAATTTTTCAAATCATTTAGAAGGATTAGGAGTTCAATTTTGCAGGTATTATTGTATTTATATTGAGAAATCAGGGAATTCATGTAAAAAAATTTAATAAAATAAACGCGAAGAAACACTAGTCTAATCACACAAATATATAATGGAGAAGAAACACTAGTCTAATCACACAAATATATAATGGAGAATGAAGAGATGTTTATTATTAATGATCAAAGTGGTTAGAAAGACTACATGAATGAATACAACTAGACAGCGCTTTGACCAGGGTGGTTTCCGCCAATAATCACGCATACATAAAGTAGTGTTTTTCTGTCTTCCTTTCTGCCCCTAGCTGATTGATAGGAGATCATGGAGCAGGAAAATCTCTCATTTGATTGGTCAGATATCCATTTCATTCATTCCTTTTGTCTCCTTGCAACTAATAGATCATAGGTGGGGCGCGAGGTTCCTAAAAGCTTCCTATGATTATTCTTATGGTTGATGCGGCTTATGATGGACATATCTCTTCAAAATGTTATATTGATTATTTGAACAATGACATTAGTAACCCACTTTTGCTTATAAGAAACTATAATTTATTATTGGGTGATAAGCAGGGGCGGATTTAGGTAGAGTCGGACGGGTTCAAGCGAACCCATTGGGTTTTCGATTTTTAGTAGAAATATATAGGAAAAATGAGCCATGAACCCATAAAAAAATTTGCCATGAACCCATTGCTATATCATGTGAGTGGCTCAATGGTTAAATCCTGCACCTTTGAAAGTGTAGGTTGCCAGATCGAAACATGCTATGTGCGTTTTTTTTAATTTACTAAATCAACCCAGCCCTAAACCCAATACAGCGCCGCTTTCTTTCCTTCCCCAATACCTAACTACAATACCTTCCCCAATACCTAACTCCACCACTTCACTTTCTTATTTTTTGAGGTAAACTTCCGTTTTCTTTATCTATATTTGATTATATTATATGAAGTTGGATTCAACCACATGAGGATATCATATTTGTTTAGAAAATGTTGGTGAGTGTACTTTCTAAGTTTTAAGTATTATGTAGAATAAGTATTGTTGGGTGGTTTATGTGTTCATAATTGTAGTGCATATGGCTCCTTCTGATCTTGCTAAGAGCTTGCTGTGTCTGGTTTCTTTGAATAATTGTGTATTTGTGTGAACCTATAAAATTGAATTATTATGTAACCATATGAGTGTGAAATAAGCTGTTTTGAAAAATATGAGATTGAAGTTGCTTGTTTCGAAACCACATTAATGATGGTTTAATGATTAAGTTATTTTGAGTGCAATGGTGGTTTGAAAGCAACAACAATATTTGTTATCTGCACGTCTTTGATCTTAATCTTTAAGTGAGTTAGATTTAGGTAATTATAGATTTAGAAACACAAGTTCAGGTATGTCACTTCTTTCTTGTACTACAGGTTAGCATATTGTGAAAGAGGCTGGTTTGGAAAACTTTTGACATAAAACACAAGAACAAGAACTTGCTGACAATGAGAACAATGAGGTTAGTAAAGATTGTTGAAGCATTTCTTTCTTATTTTCTTAATTTGTGTACTTATGTACTATATAACTCTATTTCAATAAGTAGCTATAGGATTATAGGAAGTTTTGGGAGAATGTTGGCAAGTTTCTAAAGCTAGGATGTATTGAGGACAAAGGAAATCAAGAACAAATAACTTCTTTGTTGTGGTTTTTCTCGTAGTGGAAATTTGAGGTATGCATTTCCATCAAATACTTTTAGACTTTATCAAAGGATGGTGGCAACTATTATATAGCAATATTAGATAATTTAGTTATATTCAAGTGTACTATAGCTAAAACAACATCGCATGAAGGATAGTAAAAAGAATATTTTTACAAAAAGGCGCCCAAAATTTTACTTTGCTTTAAACCTTCAAATGGTTGAACTGCCCTTGGTGACTATGAATAAGTAATACGACAACTACAATTCGACCATGAATTTTGGGTTTGACTTGACCCGACCCGACCCGACCCGAAAATTCTAACATTTAGCAAGAAATTTAATTGACTACCGAAAAAATGTGAACCCATTGGAAAAAGATCCTGGATCCGCCACTGGTGATAAGTTAAGAGTTTGTATTACCAAATCCAACTTGCTTAAAAATTTTCATGTACATTTATGTAACTATTCATGTACATTTATGTAACTATAACATTTTTAAAAGTATAGATGAAGTTATGTCAAACCGATATCGTAATTCCAAAAATAATAATAATAATAATAATAATAATAATAATAATAATAATAATAATAATAATAATAATAATAATAATAATAATAATAATAAAAAATCATCCGGGTCAGTTTACGGGTTGGACTGAAACAAATAAATGGCAACTGTTATCAGGCCGAAAATGAAAATGGTAATTATTGTTGGGCCTAACTGACTGTGGGCCACATAGTTTGACAATGAGAATTGTGAGCTGAAACCTACATTGGTCTGTATTGCATAATAAGTCGGAACAATTGTTGGGGCATTCATATCAATACGATTGTTGGTCCAATGTTGTAATGTGTATCAATACTTGGCCCAACGTTTACGTTGTAACAAATAACTTTTCTGAAATACTATTTGATACAGAATTAACTTTTTTTTTTTGAAAAGTTAATGAGAGAATGGAGGAAATATTTTCTTACTCATATCTCAATGTAAAATACAATACTCTGTTTTAGGTCTCTACATTAACACAAACGTATTGAAGGAGAGGAGTTAGGATGGTCACTTTAATAATGTAACTCATAAGACTATAGGGTGTGGAGGAGGCCCATCATTCATGATGGTCCTCCACCTCAACTGCCACGTCATCGTAGGGTAGAAGCATCATATGGATGATGGTCCAATGGTGTGGTAGGAGGCCCATCATCCATATTAGCATTTAATATTTTTTTCTAATTAATTAATAATCTAATATTAATATTACACTAAAAAGTTAATATTCTAATATTAATATTAAAAAGTTAATATTACATTAAAAACATTACTAAAAAAACACAACTAAAATTAATTAAACTATTCGACATAAAAATTACAAATAATATACTTTTGAGTTTTGTCCGTTGTTCCAAATATACTCAACCAAATCCACTTGAAGATTTTGATGCGTGAACTCGTTATGTAACGAGAACTCGTTTAAATCTTGTTGATGTGGGTCAACAGGCACAGTATTCTCCGCCGGGCATTCTCGTCATACTCACAGATGGCGGAGCCTTCGTCTTCGAGTATCATGTTATGCAACAAGATACAAGCATACATACAGTAACACAACTTTTTTGGGGTGAACATACGTGTCAGGTTTGCAATGTGTGCCATCTTGCTTGTAGAACCCCAAATAACCGTTCAATGTCCTTTCTTACCGCCTATTGAAACTTGGCAAATTTCTATCTTTTTTTCGTCGTACGGGTGGTGAATAGTTTTAACAATCGTAGCCTAAGGTGGGTAGATCCCATCAACAAGATAATACCCGCGCCTATATTCCACCACCGATATCGTCAACCTGGTATCCGGACCAGTTCCTTTTATGACATCATCAAAAACCTCTGATTGGTTAATGAAATTAATGTCGTTGTTCGAACCAGGAATGCCAAAGAAAGCGTGCCAAACCCATAGATCTTGTGAACACGCAGCCTCCAAGATTATTGATGGATGTCCATGATCCCCTCGTGTGAACATTCCTCGCCATGCATTTGGGCAATTTTTCCAAGGCCAATCGTGCAATCAATGCTTCCGAGCATTCCTGGAAAACCATGTCTTTGGTGGCGGAACTGATACAATTGTTGGACCTCACTGGAGTTTGGTTTTCGGAAATATTTCTTGCTGTAAAGTTTAACCACACACTTGCTAAACTTGTACAGACAAACTCGTGCAGTTATATCCGACATGTTTATATACTCGTCCCACGCATCCGCCGCAGTCCCGTACGCTAGTTGCTGAAGTGCTGTTGTGCATTTTTGTAGGGTGGTGAACCCCCTTTTCTTTCTATCATCATATCGTAAGGTAAAAAATGGGTGAAAATTCGCCACGTCATCGGCTATACGTAAGAACAGTCTTCTACAAGGGTTCGTCGGCAAAATAATCGGCTACCAATCTATCATGGGCACCTACACATATTTTAACAAATATAAACATAATAAACGTCTACAATCTTAAAAAAATTAAATATAATAAACAACTACAATCTTAAAAAAATATATAGTACACATAAATAATCTAAAAAAAATATAAAACGTACTTTCTCGGTCTCTGTTTATAGCCGTTTGCCTTGTTCGAGGTACCGAGTCGACTTCATCTCCTTCCTCCTCGGCAATGATCTCCGCCGCTTGCGCCCCGACGTTTATAACAAAATTTACGGCTTCGTTTGTAGATGATGAACCCGAAGAAGACGAAGATGACGAAGAAGATGATGATGACATAGTTGTTTGAGGGTTTGGAATTTTTATACATAATAGTTTTGTTTTAATATATTGAGAAAGTTTGAGAGAGTGTTTAAAAAATGTGAATGAAAATGGAAAGGTTTATGGTGTATTTAATAAAAAAAACTTTTTTTTTTTAAATTCGACCGTTTGCAAGTCCCAACGGTCACATTCAAGCCCAACGTTCGAAACATAGGCCCGTCACCCCCGGAAAAATTTGGACGCCCATGCCTATGCCGGAATAGGGGGCGGTGTTTGCCGTCCCGGCATCACCTTGCCGACCCTATGCCGGTTCCATACCGCATAGTCTAAGACTCCCCCTTGACTATCCACATAATAAAATACGCTTAATGATGCTGCCTCATTAAAAAACCTTTGATAGGAAAACCCAGTGGGATAAAACCAAAGCTAAGGGAAAAAGAGTGCATCACGTATTATTCTCCCCTTGATGATTTAAGCTCCTTGAGTCAACACTCCGATCCTGTGATTGTTGAAGTCGGATTTGGTAAACGAGTCTCCCAAATTTTCGTTAAAACGAATTTGTTGGACTACAATAGCACCATTCTTTTATAAATTATACGTAGAAAAGAACTTTGGTAAAATATGTTTGGTTCTATATCCTTTAATGCATGATATTAATTTTAGGCTTCTAGTTCCTGCTCTCAGGGCCGGCCCTGAGCATGGGTGGGGTGGTCACTGGCTCAGGGCCCGACTCTCAAATGGGCCCGAACATTTTTTTAAATATATATATATATATATATATATATATTTGTGTTTTATACATTAAAGTTTTGTTAGTGGAGTTGGAACCATGCTAGTTTAATGTAGAGGTCTCAAGTTCAATCGTTAGCTCTAGCACCATATTCATTTTTTTTTAATTTCATTTCTCTTTACAAAATTTTGGGTCCATTTTTTTTGCCCGAGGCCTAATTTTTTTTTTTAATGTTCTCGGAGACGGCCCTGCTTGCTCTCATGTGTGTAATTCTTTAAGCTAAGTCTTTATGTCAGACTTCTAGTGCATCCTCTTGTATAAGATAAACGACCGTGTTGTTTTACATTCCCTGCATCAATAAGACTAACCAAACCTTTTTTACAGGTTAGTAAAATACAACCTTATGTCTTCCATACATTCCATCCAAATATTTGTTTTAACCGATTTAATGTCTACTCAATAAAAATAAACTACATCTTATTAATATACTCAAGAAATTAATGATATATTTAGTTGTGTATAACTAGTAATAAATATTGTATCAACTGCACTAAAATATGATACTTATAGACTAATAATATATATGATAAGAATAATTTGTTTTATACCAAATGATTTAACGAATTCCAACTTTCTTAGAGATGGACTTTGATATATTAAAATGCCCCGAAATCTTTTGGATGTAACTTAATAAAAACATTGTTAATAAAATACCTCTTGCATTTACAATCGGTCATGGAGTTCCTTCCATGTTGACTAATCATGTATGTGAGCACACTCTTCAAGAGTTTTGCCACATAAACTTCACAATTTAGCATATTGTTTTCCATATCATATTCAAAGAACCCATTACCAATTGTTTCACCTCCATTTCGTATTGTACCATCTTGTACATACATCATAATCGCCATATGCTTATTATTGCATAGGAATTATATCCTTAATATGATTGTTTTTAAGCGCTAAATTGCCTAATAGAACTTATCATGAGTTCCTATTATATTCAATGTATATAACGTATATAATGTATTTGGATTCAAATTTATATACAACAATTACATCGTTCTCGAGAACATGATTAACATGATTTTGAAAACTTAAATCCTTCATGGATTTAATGTAAAATTCATTATCATATATTTAGGAGATTATAATATTCATTAGACGCATATCAATCCTCTCTTATATTACCAGATTCCAACATTGTTGCATCCACCACTAGAGAATTTTCTCCGCATAATTTTTCATGAGTCTTTACAAAAATCCCGCCTGGGGAGTACGTTCGCAAAAATGAAACTCAAAGGAATTGACGGGGGCCCTCACAAGCGGTACTCGTGCCAAAAATTGAGTCTTATATTACATAATGACACCTTTCTCATTATGTTTCTGCACAAAGGCTCATTTGTATCTAACATATATTACAACTTATAGTTGTATGTACCATTTGTCAAAAACTTCTAGAATCATGAGAGATTTCAATTATGCATTACGTGCGCCTTTCAATTTTGGCCAATGTGACACCCCGCATTTTCATGTTCCTACTTTAACTAAACTCTACTTAACTTTACTTACATTCACATCATGTTACCTAACTAGGGTTAGTTAGGTGAGTCACACGTTGCACAATTATAGACTAGTAACTGCATAACAGAGGTAATTCGGGGAATTACCGAACCGCGTATACAAGTATCAAACCCTGAACATTGGTGAATTAAGAAAATGGATAATTATGAATTAATGGTTTGATATTAATTGCAATTACGTGTTTTCTATGAATCTATGTGTAAACTGTTATGTGATTATGTGAATTTAAACTAAACATGTTATTAAAAATCGTAATCGATGAACCGTTAGGATGGTTGGGGTCTAAATACATAGGGTTACGCTTGGTATGGTCCAAAATAACAAAAACATAGAAGAAAACGGACAATACGCTGAACTGGGCAGCTCGAAACGGGCCGTGTCAAAGTGAACAGCCGTTAATTGAGACCGAACGACCGTTCGGTGTTAACTGACGCGTGAAACCGACTTAAACCCTCTATTTAAGCAACCTTAAGCCCCATGTACCTCATAACCTCAAACCTAATCGTCCATAACAGCCCCCACATGAAGAATATACCCTCTAACACCTGCTAAAGCTCGAGAACATCATCCGGGAAGATTATAAGGTGTTCGGTTTTTGATTTTGTAGAGCTTTAAGTATATTATCTTAAACCCTTGTGTTTTAACCATTCTTGATTATGTTTAAACACCATGATTTGGTTTGTCCAGATCTGAAACAAAGTTGTAAAGATTAAAACATGAGTTTTCAAAATATTATCATGTTAAACATAGGATTTCATGATGATTATATGATTATGTTTGCATGTTAAGGAATGTATTGATTGTTGAACATCTATGGTTTATAGAGGGTTGTATTCATTGTGAATATTGCATGTTTTGGTTATATTAATGTGTTGGGATAATTGTATGATGATTTCTCGGTGTTCTTGATCGATAATACACATGTAGGAATTGATATAGTTGATAATATTGCATGTTTAAAACCTGGACAGAAGGTGTATGTCGACTTGTAGGCTCTGTAACTTGACTTTAAAGTATTGGTTTTGATCGATTCTTGTTATATGCATGTCGTAAATGGTCTTAGGTTTCTGGAATGGGTAAGATCATGCGATTTGGTTGTCGTTTGAAATGTTTTTAGAATTTTATTCTAATAAAGGTCAAAACTGATTTTCAGATTATAAACTTGGGTCAACTTTAATCGGCTATAACTTGAGTTTTATAAAGGATTAAGTCATGAAAATTGGTCAGTAGGTTGATATGAGAATAATTTGGCTTTTCCACATAGATTCATCCCGTTTGGATGAATACACGATTTTTGGTAATTTTTATCGTAAACTGACCTGTTGTAAAAGTTTTCAGAACCTAGTTGTAATAATTGATTTTTCATAATTTTTCAACAAGGTTTACTTACGAAATAAAAATAGTGGAACGACAAATGGAATCATGGGAATATTTTGTAAAAGTTTGGTTGTCTAATTCTTTGTGCAAGTATTTTTTAGAAAAATCGTTTTGCGGTGTATAATCTGTCCTAAAAACACAAATTATGACATAGATGCATATATACTTATTTGGAGTCCTATATGACTTGATTATGACTTGAACTTGCGTGTACACTTGTATGAAATGTGTTTGAAGTGTATAACTGATATTAATCATAAAGTTCACCAACGAGTTCGTAGGGTTTACTTGTACACGTAGTTACACTTTCTGTCACTTAAATGTTTTCACAACATTAAACGTTTTGGACAAACGGGTTATGTGGTGTATTGTATGTACACACGTACTCACATGATATCACATGTAATAGGGAGTCGGTAGCACATCCTTATTTGTGAAGTTTGGATTTTTAGCTTGCAACCTAATGTGAGTTTCACTACTCTTTTCTCAAAAGCATGCGTCTCTGGTTTGAGACAACGTACTAAACTTTTCTAGTCCGGTTTGTGACTACTTTTACATCCCAGGTTTTGGGGTGCTTTGACTCCTTGTGTGCGTCGGGTTTTGACTCCTTGTGTAGGTCGGGTTTTGCTAGTTCGCAAACTTTGTCCTTGATAAACTAAACCAACACTATCACTGTAAGTCCTTCACATACCGAACGAGTTGCCGGGTTGGCAAGCGGGTTACTGGTTGATAGCGCTTTTAGGTTTAACAAACCTCACACTGACTCAGGGGAGTGCGGGAGTGAACTGCGACTTAACACATTATCAATGTTGATAGGCAAAGATGCAAGACATTCTGCGCACTATTGTGACAACACGTACATTAGTAGTTCGGTAAATCTATGTTTAGTTATCATGAGTAGGTTAGCTACCCCTGGCATGTGATGAACTAGTGGTTACATGGTTTTTAAAACCTACGCTCATACTTACTTTACTTTGTGAACTCACCAACATTGTTTGTTGACCCACTATGTACATGCTTTTGCAGGTAGTTAGCTTCCGGTGCCACGATTAGAAAGCACTGCACATTTCACTGCATTTGGGGTAAAGTGCATACATCTAAACTTCATTTTATGTTTTTACGTTTTCTTTCATATGGTTTTATCTTGGACGCGTTGTTTGTGCATGGTTTTAAAATATCTATGTTTGGTTTACGCTTCCGCAACTTAACTAAACATTTGGTAAAACGCTAAACTTGATTTTTGAAAACGAACTAAATGGTTTGGGCATTTAGGGTTCGTTCTTATGAATTATGGCTATGGGATTCTGGTGTGTCACGCGCCTCGCGGTTTAAACTCCCACAATAGATATTTGAGGGTGTGACAGATTGGTATCAGAGCCATTGGTTATAGTGAACTAGGAAAGTTGCATTCTAGTCTATAATCATCATAGCATAAGTACTGCATTAGTTACACTCACAGCTTAAGTGCACAATTAGCTTTTGGCTACGTATATCTACCACACATGATTTCAGGAGATATGTTATCTTCTAGCCCTACACCTGATTCTAAGCATGTCGCTGGTGAGGGACCAGGGTCACACCAGGTGGTGCAATATTGGGATTAGTATCCCAACAAACTTCATGGATGGGAAATCGGCAATGGTGCAGAGGAGAGAACCCTTGCGGGCGTTGCGGCGCATGTACACGGAAAGTTTCACGACGTCTATGGCGCGTGCCACTAAAAGAGGAATTGAAGTATGAACCTAAACCGATCGAACTCGGAGAGATCAAATACTGAGACGCAGCCTTTTTCACTGAGCAAGGAGACAATTGATTCCTGTCCCTTATTGCTTGATCTTTCTTACTTTCATTTGAAACCCAAATGAGACTGGGTTACCCACATAAAATTTTATTCTTACTCTAGTTCATTTACGCCAAGTATGAGCGATTATTTGACATGCATATCCCTAATTCTCATGAGTATATGATAGATTCATGGGAACACACCAGATCAGGACTTGTTACTCACACTCTTGGGGAGTTACGCAAAGCCTACGACGCAGTGCAACATCTTAAGAGAAGACGAAACCTACTAATGACTGACAACCACGATTGGAGGAACGAGCAATGCAGCTGACCACTAAACTGGCTTACACAAGACTGGAGTTGGAGACTATACACGACGAGGTCCACATGACACCGATACCCGCGAAAGAGGAAGAAGAAGGGATGGAAGGGACACCTGAGCAGTATGAACACATGGAAACTGAGGATGAAGACACTACTATCTCAACTGGGCATGGCGGTAATTAACTCTTATCTTTTCTTGCTTATTTTTCTTTTCTCTTATTTTTATGAACTTAGTTAGGGATGAGACCTTCCATTAGTGATAGGGTGGTTGGAGCCCTCGCAGCTTTGTAAGCTAGTAAACTCTGCAAATCATTCTTTCCATTTGATTTCCACCATTGAACCTTCTTACTTCTTGAACGCACATACTCCAATGCTCACAACAACGACCTAACAGCCTGTACACCCGAGGCTTGTGTGGTTGTAAGACTCAAAAACTTCAGCAGAACTGAAGGAGAACGGTTAGACTACTTCGCTGGTTTGAAAAGGGCAGAGGCGGACTCTCCATGTGCATCTACCCCAGACAAATCTGGTAAGTATGTTACACTAGGGTGAGATGTGAAACTTTGAGTTGCAAATTCTTAAATGTTAATTCATCTGAAAAGCTAGTAAATTCAAAACCGTCATGACCCTTTCCAATGATGAAACAGATAAAACAATTGATCAAGCAACCGATCGATGTTGATTACATTTATTTGAAAAATTAAAACCGAGTTAAGATCGGCCAAATTGTTGCTACATAGGTTCACCAATTCATGATACTTCATACACGTCATGGACCTTCCAAAATTCTCTTGTGTATGTTTTGTACCTCGATCGACACCCACAAAAACAAATCGTTGCCGCCGTACCACAGCCACGTACTGGAAAATCATCGACGTTGGTTCGAACCAAACCACCCCAAAACCACATAAACCCATAGTAACTCTGTTGGCGTACGCATTGATTCTTAACATTAGAACCTGTTCTCAAGCGCCGTTTTCTAAGAAAACTCTATGGACGTGATGAACCACCAGCGTTGACAAACTGATAAAAGCCATCTAATCCATCGAGGATTGCTGAACCACTTAACCACGATACCGACGCGTCATTAAGGTACTTGTCTCGAAATCTATTATGTTCTACACTTTGCAATATGGTTGTGATATTTGTGGCGATTTCACGAGTTCTGCAATGGAGATAACATGGCTTGATCATGTCTAATTAACTAAGTTCTTTCTCTTTTGTTTCAACAAAAATGAAGCTTAAAAAAAACTAGGCGACTTGGTTCTTCGTATGTATCAGCCATATTATGAAATATCCATATTATCAATGGTTCTTCGTATGTATCAGCCATATTATGAAATATCCATATTATCAATTCTTACCATGGACCTTTTGAAACTCAAATCAACTGATCATTTACCTACTAATAACTCTAAATGTCTCCATCATTAAAGTGCTAGTGATAACAAACCATCAAATCATTGAAAATTTAAAACCTTCCGTGCGATATTATAGGGTTTCACGACGCGCATCAAGAATAGGATTTATTACGGGCATAACTTAAAGGCTATAGGGTATGGATTCTGTTTTTCTTTTTATCATATTATAACTTTCGTGTCCTTCCATGTGTACGGGTTCTTTGGTCTACCATTATAGTGTAAGATTTATATCCGTTACCTTGTAGTGCGGATTTTGTCTCTGTTTTTGAGTTTATTTGTCGTGATTTGGGATATGTGATACGTTTTCTGAGTCAATTTTGTATACGTTTGTTTGATTGTTTGTGTGTCATAGCATGCCATACCTTTGACTTGTACTCATGGTTGCATGTTCTGGTTAATGTCATTTTTAGTTTGCCTGTAATTATTTACATGGCCTTAGCTTTCGTACTCTGTCACCCGAGCACTCTGTTTCTGACTTGTCGTTGGGGCATCAACGACATGAACACTTTCCGTGACAGTGCGTAATCAAAATCACGGCGTCTCTAACATGGTCCCTTAGAGGCGTATGGATATATCCTAGATCTGTTTCTGATTTCTGACTTCTGATAAAAGTTTCTG
Organism: Ambrosia x helenae; assembly: GCA_030844895.1. Taxonomy (NCBI): domain Eukaryota; kingdom Viridiplantae; phylum Streptophyta; class Magnoliopsida; order Asterales; family Asteraceae; genus Ambrosia; species Ambrosia x helenae. The sequence goes on along the minus strand of JAUTDX010002789.1, from coordinate 29,681 downwards.
TTTTGTGGAGATTGGAATAATGGGTGTACGCTACGCTCACCGTCTCATAGGTGCATGGACTAGCTAGCTATGTACCAGTTTGTAAGTTTGTTTAGGCTCGTGGGTGCTTCCGTTTGACGTGACTTACTTTATTTATGTAAATAGTCACGTAGTTTGATGTATGTATCTATTCTGCTAAGTTTCTAATATTGTTCTTATATGCTTTGGTATGTGTTTGATTATGTTCCGGTCAAGTATCAGGTTTTGCCACGGATTATGTTCATCAATTGTTTCGTTACAAAAGGTTTGGTTTCGAGTTTGAAATAGAGTTCGTTGGTTTTCGTATTGCCTTTCATATGTTAATTCGGTATTAGTTTATGTGTCATTGTCAGTTCACTTCGGACTTAGTTTATGTCTTGCTTTTCCACTGCGTTGAATTTACTTGTACTATTGATTCCTCCGTTACTGGGTAATTTTTGGCTCAGTCGTATTTTCTTTTGTTGTGTTGTCTTATTTGTTTTGCAGGTAATATGGGATTTTGGGGAATCAGTTATGAGTGTTAAAAGAACCGGAAGATTCAGTCTCATTATTAACATCCGTAATGCTATAAAATTGTAATTAGGATTGTTTTGTTTTAAACATCTGGAATAGTTTTTGAATTTGATATCTGTAATGGTGACACATCAGCCCTAGCCGGGTTGGGGTGTGACAGATAGTGTGAGGAGTAAGTTCTTCAACAGCAGCAGCTAACATAGCAATAACGACGAGGTATTGGGAAAGGGTGTTCTTGGTGTGGGAGTGAAATCCACTTCAAGAGGAACTGTCCCCAGCTTAACTATAATAGCAGCAATGGTAACTAAAAACCTCGATGGTGCTCGGGGAATGGCTTCCATAATCGGCTCGGGAGAAGCCAAGAGCGACATCAATGTGTTGACAAGTATGTTGTCTGTGAACGACAATCTTGTTGTTGTTTTTTCAATTCCGGTGCGAATGTCAAATTTATGTCTTTAAAACTTAGCAAACTCTTAGGGATAGTCCCCACTCTTCTTGAATCCCCACACTCTATAGAGTTAGCTAATGGGAAGCCTGTTGAGGCAACCCACATCCATCGAGACTGTAAGCTCGAGCTAGATGGCCAAGTATTCGCCATCGACCTTATACCCATCACCCTAGGAATCTTTGATATCATAGTTGGCATGGACTGGTTGTGCAAGCATCGCGTTGAAATTCTCTGTCAGGAGAAGATTGTTCGTATCCCTCTCCCTAGTGGAGAACTGTTGTCTATTCAGGGTGATCGTGGTGGTGCCATGGTGGGCATCATCTCATTTTTGAAAGCCCAGAAGTTCATTCGAAAGGGCTATCCAGCCATTCTGGCTAACATTTCTGACACTCGAGCTGAAGTTGAAACGAAGATTGAGGACATCCCTGTAGAGTTTCCGCATGTGTATCCACTATCGGGAGTTGAATAAGGTGACTGTCAAGAATCGTTACCCATTACCCCGTATTGATGACTTGTTTGACCAGCTTCAAGGGTCGAGTTTCTATTCTAAGATTGACTTGAGGTCAGGATACCATCAACTGAGAGTCTGAGAGGAGGATGTAGCCAAGACAGCCTTTCGAACTCGCTATGGACACTATGAGTTTTTGGTGATGCCATTTGGGCTAACCAATGCACCGACAGTGTTCATGGATCTTATGAACCGCGTATGCAAGACCCATTTGGACAAGTTCGTCATAGTGTTTATTGATGACATATTGATCTATTCCAAGAGTAAGGAGGAGCACGAGCAACACCAGCAGCTGATCTTGGAACTTCTGAGAGAAGAGCAATTGTTTGCTAAATTCTCCAAGTGTGACTTTTGGATTCGGGAAGTCTAATTCTTAGGACATGTGGTTAACGAGGCAGGTATACATGTCGATCCCGCGAAGATAGATACTATCAAACGGTGGGAGGATCCCAAGACTCCTGCTGAAGTGCACTAATTTCTTGCTCTTGTGGTATATTATCGCAGATTCATTGAGGGATTCTCAAAGATCGCTAAACCCCTCATTGGTTTGACGCAGAAGGGTATTCCTTACAAGTGGGAAGATGCCCAAGAATCTGCTTTTCAGTTGTTGAAGTCAAAGCTCTGCAGTGCACCAATTCTATCGTTACCCGAGGGTACATACGACTTCGTGGTGTACTGTGACGCTTCTATCCAGGGCTGGGGGTGTGTACTGATGCAGCGTGATAAGGTCGTCGCGTATGCATCTCGCCAACTGAAGGTTCATGAGAAAAAAAATTACACTACCCATGACTTAGAACTGGGAGCAGTATTTTCTGCTCTAAAGATTTGGAGGCATTATCTATATGGAACGAACTGTACGATTTTTACTGACCATAAGAGCCTCCAACACATAGTTGATCAAAAGGAGTTGAACATGCGACAACGTCGATGGGTCGAGCTCCTGAATGACTACGACTGTGCCATCAAATATCATCTAGGGAAAGCTAACGTAATGAAACGAAACCCAAGCGGGTGCGAGCTTTACAACACACTATCCATTATAATCTTCCCAATAAGATTCGTGAAGCTTAGGTCGAAGCTTTGAAAGAAGAAAATGTTGAGCTCGAAACTTTGCATGGTGTTGATAAACACTTGGAGCTGAAGTTTGATGGTCTTCAGTAATTCATGAATCGAGTGTAGATTCCACGCTTTGGGGATCTCAGACAACTTATGCTTGACGAAGCTCACACCTCTCATTATTCGGTACATCCTGGTTCGGATAAGATTGTAACACCCGAAAATCTAAAATATAAAATAATAGCATGATTAATTCGTTAAGATTTGGGTCTAAAGAGGTTTTTGATATTAATCACCAAACAAAAACCTAGTAGTAGGATAGTGACTTTGTGTAATTAGGCAAGACTACAAGGGGCCAAAATGGTCAAAGGACCAAAGTAAACTAAACAAATTAATAAAAATAGAAAATTGGTGTTGGTGATCAGACTATGATCGACCAAACACACACACCACACACACACAAAATACACCCTCACTCTAAAACACTGATTTCTTCAAAATCTAGAGAGAAAAATCAAGTGAATCTGCTGCATGTTTACATAAAACAAATCACCATCAAAATATGAACAAGAGGTATGTTTAATCTTTTGATTTGGTGATGAATCCCAAAATTTGAGTTCTTGATGATAATTCTCTTTAATGGGTAAATCCATAATTTATGAAGTAGACTAGCTTGTATGAGTATAAGGATATCAAATACCTAACCTCAAGCCTTAATTGTTGATTTTGGGGGTGAAACCATGATATCTATAATGGGAAGAGGTAGGGTTCGACCCCTTGGTGAAAACCCCAAGGCCTTGACTAAAAGTTGGTTTAAAATGCTTGTTTATGAACTGATGTTGCTAAAATATGATAACAATAACTTGATGTTGGTTATGATGATTGAAATAGGGTGAAATATGAACTAGGAATTTACTTATAAATTACTAGTCAAAAAGTGCCCGCCAAGTGTTTGTTAAAATGCTTGAATGAAATACGGATAAATAAGTTGTTGGGTGAAAACCACATCCGATAATTTGAACACTTGTATGAGTTGTGTATGTCGTAGGACATTGATAATGGATCCTAACGATAGCTTGGTTTGCTTGGATAGGCGAATCGAGTGGAATCAAGGAAGTTAAGAACGAGGCGGACACTCGCCAAAAGGGGAAGCTTTGAGGTACGTTGTATGTACGTTGTTTGTATGAATTACTTTACTTAATTCTATAAGTTGTTGATGTGTCATTATTGACAAAGAATTGTTGATGGCAAGTTATGCGATTGACCATGTAGTAAGGTTAGATTTAAGGATTTGTGACAATTGATGTAATTAGATATGATGGGAATGATTATTGTTTGTAGCTTAGAAGCTATGGAAGTATAGACAATAGCCGAGACATGATACCTTAGCGATTAGCTATGGTAAACTAGACAAAACATGACCATGTGTATATTGGTCACCATCTTGATCTTGATATGGGTCAAAATGGATGAATTCATGAATATCGAGCAATCGATGTGTAAGACCAAGGCATAGACAATTCCCAAGTGGATTGTAGAGCCCAAGGCATTGATCATTGTAGAATCACCTTAGAACGAGTCTATGTGGGTCGAGTCACTCAACCGAGTTAAGGAAAGTGGCTTAAACTGACCCAAGAACAGATCAGAAATTCTGAACGGATGTTCGTAAGGGACAAACTAGTTAGAAAGTTTATGTGATGACCGAATGGCCCGTTCACCTAAACTGTGTTGCTTACGGTTTTCCGTAGTCGCTCTAATTTGCATTCCAAGCTAACTAACCTTGTATATTATGTGCTTGACAGGTTGTAGGTATGATGGGGCACCCGGATGGAGGATCAAGCAAGCAAACCGAACTAAATATGTCATCTTTTGAAGTCTTTGTGTAGTGTCGTTTTAGAACATGTTGTGTCCAACTAACTATCTTTTCCGCTACGTTTAAACTCTGTATCTAGGTCTGAAGTCTGTTTGAACTTAGCTCCCGTCCATTTATTTTGATACTTGCATTATCTTAATGGGAATGTATGGCGTAAGCTACGCTTCCAGCGTAAGCTACACTGGCCATTAGATATAATTTCCCGAGTGGGTCTGACGTAAGCTACACTACCAGCGTAAGCTACGTTGGCCACTGGGCATAATTTCCCGAGTGGGTCTGACGTAAGCTACGCTGCCAGCGTAAGTTACGCTGGCCACTGGGCAGAATTTCCTAAAAGGGGCTAGCGTAAGCTACGCTGCCAGCGTAAGTTACGCTGGCCACTGGGCAGAATTTCCTTAAAGGGCCTGGCGTAAGCTACGCTGGAATCCTCTTCTATAAGTAACATTTAGCAATGTAATTACATTATTACCCTTTAAATCATGATTAAGATTAGATAAGGGGGAGAGGTCTTTCAAGTGGTATTCAGAGCCAAAGGTTGTGTTCGGTTTGCAAGCTTGATCAAGGAATCCGGGAGAATACCTCAACTTAGTACACGTTAAAATAAGAAGAAATGATATAGACAAAATTCAATTGGTGGGAGTAGACTAAAACTCCAACCATGAGAAACATAATATGATGATGTTTGATACATAAGTGCTAGAATCTTATGCATCACATGGAAATGAAAAATACTGAAATATAACAAATTTTAATGAATATTTCAGTTTGCAAAATGGCAAGTGATGCAGGTGAAGAAAGTAATCCTCTCACTCGAGAGGAAATAAATGAAAAGATTTCAGAAGAGATTGGAAAGGCATTGGAGAAAGGCTTAAAGAAAGTGACTGAGGACATCCAAGGGGCTATTCTAGCCGCCGTGGATGAGAAGATAAATGAGCTAAAGGAGAATCTCTCACAAGAAAGGGAAAGAACAAGAGAGAAGAAATGTTGTACCTATCATAAGTTTATGGCATGTAAACCACCCATTTATAAGGGGGAGGTGAACCCGATAGCGTGCCAAAAATGGTTAGATGACATAGAAGGAGTGTTTGAAAGAAGTCATTGCGATCCAGTTGATCAAGTGGCGTATGCCACCGGCCAACTTCGCGATAATGCAAAGTCTTGGTGGGATGTGGTTAAGGCGGAGAAGGGCACAGAAGGCGTCCGAAACATGACATGGGAGGAGTTCAAATTACCATTCCTTAAACACCATAGCCCGAGAGAGGTGGTGAGTAAAATCAAAGAAGAATTTATGAATCTTAGGCACAAGGGAGAAACTATTGACGTGATCACTGGGGTATTCCTTGACAAGCTGAAATTTTGTACCGAGTTGGTACAAACTGAAGAACAGAAAATCTATCATTATCATAACATGCTCGGTGGGGAATATCGGGAATTTTTGGAACCTTCCAAATATGTGACCTTGACTGAGATTGTGGATGCCGCAAGAAACCGGGAAATAGAGCTCAATAGACAAATAGAGCGGGGTGAAAGGAGGGCGATCGACCCAAATCCGAACCCTTCTAAGAAGCAAAAGAAGAACGAATCCCCAGCTAAAAGCGACCCGAAACAAGGACAAGGATCCTCAAGTTGCAAGATTTGCCACCGAACTCATAAAGGGGAATGCTACTTCAAGACTAAACCGTGCCCAAACTGTGGAAAGACCAGACACATACTTAGTGATTGTACCTCCAAAGTGAGAGTTTGCTATCATTGCTATCAACCGGGTCATGTAAAAGCAGCGTGCCCAGAATTGTTGAAGACCAAAGAAGCAAGGGAGACAAAAGTTTCAAAGGAAGACCCCCCTAAAGCTAGAGCAAGATCTTTTCTATTAACGGCCGAGGAGCCCAAGGTGGAGCCCGACGTGGTTACAGGTATATTCTTAGTCAATTCTATACCCGCCATGTTTTGTTCGATACTGGTGCCAACAAGTCATTCATTTCACATGAGTTTACTAAACACCCCGCATTTTACTTGACAAAACAAACCATACCCATAGAGGTAGAGGTAGGTAATAACCGAAGTTTCCTTGTTTGTGATGTGTGTCGAGGGTGTAACATCCTCATTGATGGTGAAGAATTCCAAATTGATTTAATGCCAATGGCTATGAGGGAATTTCACATAGTGGTGGGAATGGATTGGTTATCGCGCTACCGCGCCAACGTGCAATGCTACCGCAAGGTGATCGAATTAACTTCACCAAGCGGGAAACTCATTACAATACACGGGGAAGAGAAACCAAATCCCATGATATGTTCATATCTTGAAGCTACCAAGTTGATCCGACATGGGTGCAAGGCATACTTGACCCATGTAATCGATTCCACTCTACAATCACCAAAGTTAGAAGACTTACCAGTAGTGAAAGAATTTGAAGACGTGTTTCCGGAAGAATTACCGGGACTACCACCAGAGAGAGAAGTAGAATTTCACATAGAGTTGGTGCCAGGGGCTAAGCCGGTTGCTAAAGCACCCTATCGGTTCGCACCACCTGAGCTCCGCGAATTGTTCTCGCAATTGCAAGACCTTCTCGAAAAGGGGTTTGTACGGCCAAGTGTTTCCCCATGGGGAGCACCGGTTCTTTTCGTAAAGAAAAAGGACGGTAGCATGCGCATGTGCATTGACTACCGGGAATTAAACAAGTTGACGGTAAAGAATAGGTACCCTCGTCCCAGGATCGATGATCTATTTGACCAATTACAAGGCGCGAGCTGGTTTTCAAAAATAGACCTGAGGTCGGGGTACCATCAATTAAGGGTACGTGAAGAAGACATACCGAAGACCGCTTTCCGGACCCGTTACGGTCACTATGAATTTCTCGTGATGTCATTCGGACTAACGAATGCACCCGCAGCCTTCATGGATCTCATGAACCGAGTGTGCAAGTCGATGCTTGACAAGTCCGTGATAGTGTTCATCGACGACATTTTAGTCTACTCCAAGTGCGAGGTGGATCATGCCAAACACTTGTGGGAAGTGCTAGAGACCTTAAGAAGAGAGAAGTTATATGCTAAATTTTCAAAGTGTGCCTTTTGGATTCGAGAAGTACAATTCCTCGGGCATGTGATAAGTTCTGAGGGGGTGAAGGTTGATCCGTCCAAGATTGAGGCGATTACTAAATGGGCCCTGCCGAGGAACCCAACCGAGGTTAGAAGTTTCCTTGGGCTTGCGGGGTATTACCGGAGATTCATACAAGATTTCTCAAAAATTTCTATGCCTTTGACCAAGCTCACTCGTAAAGATGAAAGGTTTATTTGGGGAGCCGATCAAGACAAAGCTTTCCAAACACTCAAGGATAAGCTTACTCAAGCACCCATCCTTACACTTCCCGACGGTTCAAACGACATGGTGGTATACTCCGATGCATCACAGCAAGGTCTCGGGTGCGTGTTAATGCAAAATGAAAAAGTAATCGCGTACGCCTCGCGACAATTGAAAATCCATGAGACAAAATACCCGACTCACGACCTCGAGCTAGCGGCAGTAGTCTTTGCATTAAAAATATGGAGGCATTACCTCTATGGAGTAAAGTGCACCTTATTTACCGATCATAAGAGTTTGAAGTATTTCTTCGAACAGAAAGATCTCAACATGAGACAAAGGAGATGGTTAGAGACAATAAAAGACTATGATTGCGAAATTCATTACCACCCAGGAAAGGCGAATGTAGTAGCCGATGCCTTAAGCCGAAAAGGGGATTATAAGCCAATACGCGTGAGATCTATGCAATTGGTGGTAAGCTCGGGGTTACTTGATCAAATCCGGGCGGCCCAAGTCGAAGCCATCAAAGAAGAAATTTGGAAGAAGGAAAGGATCATGGGCCAAGTTAAAGATTTAATGGACGGCAGCGACGGGTTGAAGACTCTGTTCGGTAGAGTTTGGGTGCCAAACACATGCGGTGTTAAAGAGCTCTTGCTTAACGAGGCTCACAAGTCACGCTATTCGATACACCCGGGGGCCACGAAGATGTATCGAGATCTTAAACGAAATTATTGGTGGCCGGGAATGAAACGTGATGTGGTGAAGTATGTGGAGAAATGCTTGACTTGTCTACAAGTTAAGGCCGAACACCAAAAGCCCTACGGTAAATTACAACCTTTGGAGATACCGACATGGAAGTGGGAAAACATTACAATGGACCTGCTTACCAAGCTCCTAAGAACTGCCCGTGGCTTTGATGCCATTTGGGTGGTAGTAGACCGATTGACAAAGAGTGCCCATTTCCTTCCCATTAAGGAAACCTATACGTCTGAGAAAATGGCGGACGTGTACATGAACGAAATAATCTCGCGTCACGGCGTTCCGGTTTCAATCGTGTCGGATAGGGACACCCGATTTACCTCGCAATTTTGGCGGGAATTTCAAGATCAGATGGGTACTAGGTTACTTATTTGTACCGCTTATCATCCTCAAACGGATGGACAGAGCGAAAGGACGATTCAAACCTTAACCGATATGCTCCGGGCTTGTGCCATTGACTTTGGGGGTACTTGGGACACCCACCTACCGCTTGTAGAATTTTCATACAATAACAGTTACCATGCAAGTATCGGTATGCCACCATACGAAATGTTGTATGGTAGGAAGTGCCGAACTCCGGTATGTTGGGACGAAGTGGGACCTCGCGAAATTGTGCCTAGGGATGTCCTTAGTGCAACAAATGAAAAGATTGAGGCAATCCGTGCTCATTTAAAGGCGGCCCAAGACCGACAAAAACACTATGCGGACAAGAAATACCGAACCATTGAATTCCAACCCGGTGACAAAGTCATGTTGAAGGTGTCGCCATGGAAGGGAATAATTCGCTTCAAAAAGAAAGGGAAATTAAGCCCTAGGTTTATAGGACCGTTTGAGGTTCTAGAACGAGTAGGACAAGTAGCATACCGCTTGCAATGGCCGGATGAGTTAAGTGCCATTCATAGCACTTTCCATGTCTCCCATTTGCGCAAATGCGTGGCCGAGGAAGCAGTGTTTCAACCGCTAGATGATCTTGTGGTGGACACAAAGCGAAATTTGGCTCCTAGACCGGTGGAGGTGTTGGATCGAAAGGTTAGAAACCTTAGAACAAAGACAATAACTCAAGTGAAGGTAAGATGGGAATCGCGAAAGGGGTCTCCCGTGACTTGGGAACCCGAAGAAGAGATGAAGCGACTCTATCCGTTCCTATTCGGTACGTTTTAAGTTTCGCGGACGAAACTCCTGTAAGGGGGGTGGAGTTGTAACACCCGAAAATCTAAAATATAAAATAATAGCATGATTAATTCGTTAAGATTTGGGTCTAAAGAGGTTTTTGATATTAATCACCAAACAAAACCAAGTAGTAGGATAGTGACTTTGTGTAATTAGGCAAGACTACAAGGGGCCAAAATGGTCAAAGGACCAAAGTAAACTAAACAAATTAATAAAAATAGAAAATTGGTGTTGGTGATCAGACTATGATCGACCAAACACACACACACCACACACACACAAAATACACCCTCACTCTAAAACACTGATTTCTTCAAAATCTAGAGAGAAAAATCAAGTGAATCTGCTGCATGTTTACATAAAACAAATCACCATCAAAATATGAACAAGAGGTATGTTTAATCTTTTGATTTGGTGATGAATCCCAAAATTTGAGTTCTTGATGATAATTCTCTTTAATGGGTAAATCCATAATTTATGAAGTAGACTAGCTTGTATGAGTATAAGGATATCAAATACCTAACCTCAAGCCTTAATTGTTGATTTTGGGGGTGAAACCATGATATCTATAATGGGAAGAGGTAGGGTTCGACCCCTTGGTGAAAACCCCAAGGCCTTGACTAAAAGTTGGTTTAAAATGCTTGTTTATGAACTGATGTTGCTAAAATATGATAACAATAACTTGATGTTGGTTATGATGATTGAAATAGGGTGAAATATGAACTAGGAATTTACTTATAAATTACTAGTCAAAAAGTGCCCGCCAAGTGTTTGTTAAAATGCTTGAATGAAATACGGATAAATAAGTTGTTGGGTGAAAACCACATCTGATAATTTGAACACTTGTATGAGTTGTGTATGTCGTAGGACATTGATAATGGATCCTAACGATAGCTTGGTTTGCTTGGATAGGCGAATCGAGTGGAATCAAGGAAGTTAAGAACGAGGCGGACACTCGCCAAAAGGGGAAGCTTTGAGGTACGTTGTATGTACGTTGTTTGTATGAATTACTTTACTTAATTCTATAAGTTGTTGATGTGTCATTATTGACAAAGAATTGTTGATGGCAAGTTATGCGATTGACCATGTAGTAAGGTTAGATTTAAGGATTTGTGACAATTGATGTAATTAGACATGATGGGAATGATTATTGTTTGTAGCTTAGAAGCTATGGAAGTATAGACAATAGCCGAGACATGATACCTTAGCGATTAGCTATGGTAAACTAGACAAAACATGACCATGTGTATATTGGTCACCATCTTGATCTTGATATGGGTCAAAATGGATGAATTCATGAATATCGAGCAATCGATGTGTAAGACCAAGGCATAGACAATTCCCAAGGGGATTGTAGAGCCCAAGGCATTGATCATTGTAGAATCACCTTAGAACGAGTCTATGTGGGTCGAGTCACTCAACCGAGTTAAGGAAAGTGGCTTAAACTGACCCAAGAACAGATCAGAAATTCTGAACGGATGTTCGTAAGGGACAAACTAGTTAGAAAGTTTATGTGATGACCGAATGGCCCGTTCACCTAAACTGTGTTGCTTACGGTTTTCCGTAGTCGCTCTAATTTGCATTCCAAGCTAACTAACCTTGTATATTATGTGCTTGACAGGTTGTAGGTATGATGGGGCACCCGGATGGAGGATCAAGCAAGCAAACCGAACTAAATATGTCATCTTTTGAAGTCTTTGTGTAGTGTCGTTTTAGAACATGTTGTGTCCAACTAACTATCTTTACCGCTACGTTTAAACTCTGTATCTAGGTCTGAAGTCTGTTTGAACTTAGCTCCTGTCCATTTATTTTGATACTTGCATCATCTTAATGGGAATGTATGGCGTAAGCTACGCTTTCAGCGTAAGCTACACTGGCCATTAGATATAATTTCCCGAGTGGGTCTGACGTAAGCTACGCTGCCAGCGTAAGCTACGTTGGCCACTGGGCATAATTTCCCGAGTGGGTCTGACGTAAGCTACGCTGCCGGCGTAAGTTACGTTGGCCACTGGGCAGAATTTCCTAAAAGGGGCTGGCGTAAGCTACGCTTCCAGCGTAAGCTACGCTGGCATCCTCTTTTATAAGTAACATTTAGCAATGTAATTACATTATTACCCTTTAAATCATGATTAAGATTAGATAAGGGGGAGAGGTCTTTCAAAGATGTACCCAGATCTCAAAACTCTTTAATGGTGGCCGAACATGAAAGCTGAGATAGCCACATATGTTAGTAAGTGCCTGACTTGTGCCAAATTTAAGATTGAATATCAGAAACCTTCAGGCCTACTCCAGTAACCAGAGATCCCTATGTGGAAATGGAATGAAATTTCTATGGACTTTATCACTAAACTCCCTAAAACACCAAGTGGGCATAACATGATTTGGGTTATTATCGACCGATTAACCAAATCGTCACACTTTCTGGAAATAAAGGAAACAGACACGCTGGACAAAATGACCAACATCTACATCAAGGAGATCGTCTCTAGGCACGGGGTGCCTACTTCTATTATATCTGATCGCGACTCACGATTTACTTCTCGTTTTTGGACTACTCTCCAAGACGCATTGGGGACTCGCTTAGACATGAGCACAGCCTATCACCCTCAGACGGTGGACAAAGTGAGCGTACCATCCAAACATTGGAAGATCTACTACAGACGTGCGTGGTGGATTTTGGCAACAGTTGGGATAAACACTTGCCTTTGATCGAATTCTCATATAACAACAGTTACCACACTTCGATTCAGTGTGCGCCTTTTGAGGCATTGTATGGACGCAAGTGTAGGTCTCCCATATGCTGGGTTGAAGTTGGGGATTACCAACTGATAGGTCCTGAACTCGTGCATGAAACTTCTCAGAAGATTGTGCAAATCAGAAATCGTTTGGCCGCTACTCGGGATCAACAGAAAAGCTACGCTGCTAAGCGTAGGAAGCCTTTGGAGTTCCAGGTTGGGGGCAAAGTACTATTAAAGGTGTTGCCTTGGAAAGGCGTGATTCGATTTGGGAAACGGGGAAAGTTGAACCCGCGATATGTTGCACCATTCGAGATTGTTAAAAGAATCAGTCAGGTGGCTTACAGGTTAAACCTGTCTAACGAACTCAGTGGAGTGCACAATGTATTCCACGTATCAAACTTAAGAAATGTCTGTCTGATGCGACATTGGTAGTGCCACTGGAGGAGATCCAGGTGGGCGAACAGTTATGGTTTGTGGAAGAACCGATGGAGATTCTTGAGCATGGCGTCAAGAAACTCAGACAGAGCACTATATCTATTGTCAAGGTACGATGGAATTCCCGTCTAGGACCGGAATACACGTGGGAATGCAGGGATCAAATGCGGCTTAAATACCCACACCTCTTTGCTGAACCTGAACCTGTGCATAGACCAAACGCTAAACATAAAGCAGCTCGCTCAAAGTGAATTTCGGGGCGAAATTCCTTTCAACTTGGGGATGATGTGGCATCTGATAACCAAGCACACATTTGAACACTGGCTTTACTATTTACTTACTGAATTTTGGGACGAAATTCTTTTCAACTTGGGGATGATGTGACACCCCGCATTCTCAGGTTCCTACTTTAACTAAACTCTAGTTAACTTTACTTACATTCACAACATGTTACCTAACTAGGGTTAGTTAGGTAAGTCACACGTTGCACAGTTATAGACTAGTAACTGCATAACAGAGGTAATTCGGGGAATTACTGAACTACGTATATGAGTATCGAACCCTGAAAGTTGGTGAATTAAGAAAATGGATAATTATGAATTAATGGTTTGATATTAATTGCAATTGCGTGTTTCTGTGAATCTATGTGTAAACTGTTATGTGATTATGTGAATTTAAACTAAACATGTTATCAGAAATCATAATCGATGAACCGTTAGGATGGTTGGGCTCTAAATACATGGGGTTACGCTTGGTATGGTCCAAAATAACGAAAACATCGAAGAAAACGGACAATACGCTGAACTGAGCCGCCGGAAACGGGCCGTGTCAAAGTGAACGACCGTTCACTCAGACCGAACGACCGTTCGGTGTTGCCTGACACGTGAAACCGACTTAAACCCTCTATTTAAGCAACCTTAAGCCCCATGCACCTCATAACCTCAACCCTAATCATCCATAGCAGCCACCACATGAAAAATATACCATCTAACACCTGCTAAAGCTCAAGAACATCATCCGAGAAGATTATAAGGTGTTCGGTTTTTGATTTTGAAGAGCTTTAGGTATATTATCTTATACCCTTGTGTTTTAACCATTTTTGATTATGTTTAAACACCATAATTTGGTTTGTCCAGATTTAAAACAAAGTTATAAAGATTAAAACATGAGTTTTGCAAAAGATTAAGACTGAATTACAAGTTTTACCCTTTAGGTTTATACCTAATTACATAGAATGCCCTTTACGTTTAAAATTGATTGGTTATGTACTTTACGTTTAAAAAACATACACGTTTTGTCCTTTGACACTAACTCGGTTAATTTTTCTCGTTAAGTGGTGTCATGTGCAAGTCACATGAGGGTAGTGTTGTAATTTTGCCCTCTTTCTCTTTCTCACCTCTCCCACTTACCACCACCTACACTTACTACAACCACCAAAATTCAAATAATCCAAAATCACTAAACTATGATTTAACAAATCAATAATACCAACCTTCTTTGAGGTTCCATCTTTGTGCATTGTGGTGGAGTAATTGCAACATATATCGCACAACCAAAAATATGGATGGGAAGTATTTTGTTCTCAATGGTGTGCATGGTTTTCATATTTAAAAAGATATCATTTCCCCGGTGCCAAAAGCTTGATGTTTTAATTCCAAAACTGGGGTAAACGATTGATTTTTACTAAACCGGTTTTACCAAGTTTTAAATGTATAAAGTAAACAATAATTACTTTAGAAACTAAAACCAACACATAGGTAGAGAACCTGACGTGTATAGTATAGCTTCTAGTGTAAGTATTGAGTATCGTATTCCAGAGTTCACAATTTCCCCTACTCAACCTTTCATCGATTAACTGATCGGGTTTTGAAAAGAAAAATAAACTGGATGGGTTCTTTTAATAAAAATAGTTTTTGAAAAAGGTTTTGGTTTTATAAAATAAAAGAAAAAGATAAAAATAATATAGAGATCAAATATGCACATCTCGGGACCCTTCGAATAAGTAGTTATGTTTATTATTTGAATTAATAGTTAAGTTTAATTAATTGTGAGGAGGAAAAGAGTGATCTTGAAGTGTTGACTCTTTTATAGAGAAGCGAAGGCTACTACTGAGTAGAATGCAAAACCTCTCCATCGTGTGTCCACCTGGGGTACTCCGCCAGGGCCTCGCGTATAGCGGGCTCCTCAAACCGCAGTCAAGTCTCAGGTCCTCGAACTTATCTTCTTCTTATATTGGAGGCTTCACTTCCGACCTGGAACACCGTACACCTCACCTTAGCTCTCGCGTTTCATACCGAAGGATCGCTCGTTAGGGTTATTCCCGAGTTGGACCAACAACGTATCCCCTAAGAAGGTTAACGATCATGAAGACCGAGGGATCTCTCTTACAGTTGACTCCGGCGACTCGTATCCCCATTGGCTAACGACATTGTACTAACGAGAACTAGATAAAGAATCTTTATTTTATTTATCTTTAGTGACACTTTAATATTAATAGGCCTGATAAATATTAAGTTGGTTTGATGATTGATGACTTAATTAACCCAACCCATAACCTCTCGAGCTGAATGAAGTCCTTAACAAAGGTGGAACATAATCCTAAAGGTGTATGATACAAAAGATCACTGGTGCGCCCGTAGGGAATCCTCCCTTTGCCAAGAAAGTCATTCAACTACTGAATAAAATCCTTGATAAAGGTGGAACATAATCCTAAAGGTGTGTAATCCGAAGATCACTGGTGCACCGTAGGGAATCTTCCCTTTACCAAGAAAATTACTCAGTCATTTGGTATGTACCAGAAATGTGTCACTCAGACCTGGTCCACTTCAGAAGCCATTGCTTAGAATCTGGTTCGGATATCAGAATCCCGAAGGATCTGTCTCACTACCGGTTTCCTTTCCTTGGATCTAGCTCGGGGCTACCAGAAGCTGATTATACCTTTAGTTATTTTATTAAGTTAGAGTTGATTTTAAGTTAATTAAATTAATCATCATTCAAACATGCCACAAAAGATAAACAAATAAAGATTAGAAGAAGATAACACAACAAATAACTAAAAATAAACTACTATTACTAATAATAAAAGTCTACTTATTGAAATGGGTTCATGAATAATAGAAAGATACAACCATATCGAATGATCAACCCAAGAACATGGCTGCTCATATACAAGCTCTCCATCTTCAAGTGCTATGCATCTACCCACCTCATGACCCTCGATGTTTTATTGCATGTGAACTACTCTACGATGCTCTTCTTGGCCAAGCCGATCAAGGTAGGATGAGCCCTAACCATTGAGGGATGTTAGGAGGGCCAGAAGGCCTCCCACAAGACCCCAAGATCTCTAGAAGAAGCTTGGAGTTCGGCCCCAAGAGAGCACAAGAAGGGATGAACAAATGGTAAGGGTTAGCTTGCTATTTATAGACCTCCAGAGGCTGCACGGCCGTGCCAAAGAGTGTCGAGGGCGTGCTTGCTGTTACATGTACATTCTGTTGCTGCAGGTCGGATCTGTCTGTACTTTGTGTCTGGCACGCCCGTGCCAAGTGCATGAGCATGGGCGTGCTCAACTTGTTCCACAAGTTTCCTTGCCCTCCAAGTTTGCTGCGCTGTCTTCTCACGTGTAGGGCCTTCGTGCAAGTGAGCGTGGGCGTGCAGGGTCACTCCGGGACTGATTTCTGCGTTGTTTAATTCCCGAAATTGTCTTCCAAACATACAGGGAACAGGCTTCAAGTCTGGTATCTTCAGGAATCTCCAGTTTTTGCTCGTTTTCACCCGAAAATCCTTTGTTTCCGTCTTGGAGCTCCCATTTCCGAAAAATACAAATAGGAACGAATTAAGCGTCAATTATTAATAATATAAGCCTAACTGTAACCTATTTTGGGATTGTTTGTACCTGTTTTATATGTTAATTCTGTGAGTTATCACTCAACCTAAAACATTATAATGGGGAGAAAGTATTATAACTAATTGGCTTGATGTGAATGTAAAATCACATGAACCCACAAACGACATGAACTTTTATCATGATTATTGGCTTTGTAATTAATTGTAGATGTTTCATCATTGTCTTTAATAATAACTTATCGTGTATCAATACTCATCACATATAATTTCACTCTTAGTCCAGTAATCCAGTAATCATTACCAAAATTGGAATTAAGATCACCCGTTTTATCAAAATTAACATGACAGTTTGGAATAATCTACTTGTTATCTTATTAGCTAAGCCACAAGTCACGCAAACTTTAGGTCGCGAATTCAATAACCATTTTGACGATGCATCAATTTGAAATTCTACATGGTATACATAATGGATATAGCATTTCATGATATTTTAGTTATTTACACCCAAATTTGTTGGTAAATAACATTACATGTATGATTATTGAAGAATCTTTGGGTTCTATGCATTTCATATTATCATTGACTCGGTATGGTCTAACTGGTCATGCCAATCATTAAATGATCCATAAACTTTGGGTTTATGATCATATATGCTTTTAGCTGCACTCATGTTTGTTTAATACATGATAGGAAATACATGAGAATAATAATTATTATTTTAAACATTGAAGTTATAACTTGTTTCCCATAGTATTTCCTCGTAGAATCACTCCCTTAGTGAGGGGCCATTTCCTTTGGTTGATTTATTATTAACATGATCAATTACAACTTTCTCAGTAATGACCATAATCATTATTTTTACATCAATCAATATTATCACATTCAATTCAAGGAATGAACTAGTACCATATGTTTACCATGATCAATACTGTCACATTCACTTCAGGGAATGAATTAGAACCATATAACTTTCATGATTTCATCATTACAATTTACTTATTATGCATATGATAACAACTTTTATACAACTCCTTATATCATTATATTTCCTTTGAATGAAGTACAACCATATCTTTATATCGATCAATAATGTCACATTCACTTCAGGGAACGGATTACATCAACATAATTTTCATGGTTGAACCATTACACTTTCCTGAGTTATGTACATGATCACGATCTTTACACCAATCATTATGTCATCACACTCACTTCAGGGAATGGATTAGAACGACAACTTTCATATATTGTAATCATTTCAAACCTTATATATTCTTTGATAGCCTTACTACTTCAAGAGCATATATGATATATGACAATGGAAATTGTTTTAATCAACTTGTATAAATAATCTTCTCATCACATAACACTAATTGAGAAGAAGTTATATGACCGAATCATTATGATTTATCGATCAACTTACAAGCTTCCATACATTTATAATAAACCTTAGAGAGTTTGACACCTCAAGTCTCATATTATAAATGAATCTTGATCACAATTTAATCGTATAACTTGTGACAATATACCATAATGGTCTCTTCAAAACTAATAACATACGAAACACAATGTATACATAAAGTTCAATTATATACTTCATGATGTTATAACATGTTACCAAATAAAACAAGGTATGGTACAACCTTTATGAAATAAAGTATTTTTATCATTTATAAGAAAACATATAATTTATGTATTAGTCCCTACAACCATATCCTTTTAATACAAGCATTTCAAATATTAGTATCTAAGTGTGAATATAATAACATTCACAAATATCCATAGAAATTATTATCCATCATATAAAACAAGTTATGGTCGTTATAGTAAATTGCAATCGTAAAAATACTGAAATAAAAACCATGTGAGATAAATTTTATTTTATTTTTTATATGATTTCATATCCATCAGAAATTAACATTTACCACTGATTATATTAATAAGTTCATGAGAAAATATGTGACCTCATCAATGCATACATATATTCTAAAGATAATTGATGGGATGTTGCGGTTCGGTCAAAAATAGTATTTATAAGTCCTAATTACCTCTAATTATGTAGTAGTGGCAATAAGGGTGTCGAACCACGAAGAGTTTGTGGTCGGTGAATGTTGTCTAGTTGATTGGAAAATATTGCTTATGAAGATGCTAGGTTAATTATGAAGATTGCAATTTGTTCATTTAAGAAATTTGGTTGGAAGGGTTTTGATTATTTTAATAAAACTTGAAACTGAATAACAAAAATAGTGGAAAACAAATTAGATTGTAAACAATTGATTAAAAAGACCACACCCGGGTTTCAACAAATGAAGTCTAAGAAATTCACAAATGGGTCAAAGTGTCAAACAACTATGATGCAATTGGTATTGACGGATTGATTGTTCAATAGGTTTAGGTATCAAGAATCATCAACATCAAAGATGGACAATAATATACTTTATTACACTAGAACATACAACCCTAGGTTTGTGTTAAAGCAAGAAATCATGTTCATGACACTAGAAATTGGCACAAGATCAATTAGATAAAATGACTTCAACATAAGATTAATCACGATTTAACACAGTAGTTCAAACACACAATCAACACAATTAAGAGTTTAAAGAAATACCCAAATGTTAAAACCCTAGAACCTCAATTGTCTACACCCAAGTGTGATACAAAAGGGATAGCCACTCATGGCCATGGAGCTTGATTCTTCAACAATGGGTATTGAAATCTTGAAATCTTGAATAATAGGAATGATTTGGTGTTCTTGAATTGAAGGAAATGATTGGGATTGATGGAATGGAATTATGGAGAAGGAGATACTCAATCATTGGTCTTCATGGTGTTTAAAAGCTGAAAATTGCGAAACTCTCATCTTGATACTCATTAAAAATCATCAAATGGGAATTTGATTGGTCTATGCGTCGACGACGCCGGGTCATCTTTGGCTACGGGAAAACTTGCTGTCCTACAACATTTTGGTGCCATTCTCCTACGCCAGTGGTGTCGGCCACGCCAGAATTGGCGTAGGCGACGCCATTTGTCCCGAAGCGCCCGTTTCAGCCTTTCTTGCTCTGTTGATCCCTCCTTGTGCTTCTGAGATATTCCAAAAGCTCCCGAATTGCATTCTTTTTGTGTTAATACCTGAAAATCATAAGACACGTCAAAGTAGTTCTATTCCATAATCATTTTAGCTCTGTTAACTCTCGTACTTTTACCAACCCATCAATAATGCATATTATAAAAGAAATTAGTTATTATATGAGTTATGAATACCAAACAACAAAATCATTAACTGGTTATGAAACATTATTAATTAATATGTATTTAGTGAGAAATGTTAATACAATTTATAAGATACATGAAGCTTTCTATATCATTATGCATGGATGTCATTTCAAGATTATATTAAAAAATTTCTACCTTGTAAGTCATCATATTCCATCAAAACAACACAATTCAAGATAAGTGAATCGATTATCATAGTTAACCAAAATCGATTTGATTATTTCCTAATTAAAGTTGATTCATACATCACCAATAGGTTTAGACATGTAATATAAATGGTTCAAAATTATCTTTAATACGATTAACATGATTTAGGCATAACTAATATTAGTGTAATGACAAATCAACAACATATAATGACTATGAAAATTCTTTGTAAATGTTTGTCTGTCAACTAAAATTTTAATGGAATACGAATGACAAGCTAGACCTTTCTTTACAAAATGTTAAAAAATGAATATAAAATGCTATATTTCAGAAATGACAATTTAATATTCAAATTTAATAAAATACTACAGGGAATTAAATTAAATTTATTACACAAGGCTATCCATGGAACACACTATTGGGTTTTTTTAATATATCATGTCACCATACGTTAATATAAAAACTTCTATGCAAAACAAGATCACTTCGCTAATGTGTAAAGCTGAATATTTAAATAGAATATAAAATGAGAATATGCCATTTTTCTTTCAATAAACAACATCAAACATTTTTTCATGAATAATTATCTTTCAACCACTGTATTTTGATTTATTATCTGATAGTAAAAGATGAAAAAACTAACAAATTAAATTTTTATATAAAAATAATAACTATATTAAAATTAAAATAATTAGTATAAATCTCAATTTAACCCACATTGTATGAATTATAATATGGCTTATGTTTAAGAGAACTAAAATAAGAATAATGAACAATGAAACTAAATATAGCCCAAACTGTATGGATTACAATATTGATTTTGTATGAGAGGTTGTCGAGTTACCTTATGATAATATGCTTTCACTCTAAAAGCAGTTCATGCTGATAACGTGTTGTATATCAACCATAACCTATTAGCATTATATAAAGAAAAATGAGAGAATGGAGGGAATGTTTTCTTATTTATATCTCAATGTAAGATACAATGACTCTATTTATAGGTCTCTACATTAACACAAGAGTAACGAAGGAGAGGAGTTAAACATATGGATGATCACTCTAATAATGTAATTCATAACAAGTATAATATTAAGATTCAAATAATAATAATAATATAATAATAATAATAATAATAATAATAATAATAATAATAGTAATAATAATACTAACTTAAAGATTAGGAAAAGGTTCCGATAACTAACCTCTCCAATCTATATTTGTCTTAAAGTGTTGTCTTTTTATTTATGAAACATCTATAAAGAAACGAGTAATCTATATCTATAATACTATATAATACATTCTAGATGGACAATAAAGTAATTTGCCCTCTTTTTTAAAATGGCATATGAAAAAGTTTTATGCTTTACACCTAAAATTTCATGAAAAACTTTCCAACACTACCTTATTTGCAAAAACTCACTTGTACATTACATAGTCTCCTCCATTAATGCTATAAAGTTCACAAAAGAAAGTATACTATAATATCATCATATATGTCCTTTAATTGGTGAACTAATATAAATAAAAAATAAATAAAACAAATAACTGATGAATTTTACACCTGTAGCAAGATATATAATCTTCTTTTATTTTATATACTTTATAGTATAGTAAATGTGATCAATGGGTTCTTATCATGAATAAAAACATCATTACAAATGAGCCTCTTCCTTTTATTTTATGATTATTTCACACATCCTCAAATATGGAATCTAAATCGTCTTTAAACCTTCAATTTTGCGATAATACATTACATAGTCTCCTCCAGTAATGCTACATAATTCACAAAAGAAAGTATACTATAATATCATCGTATATGTCCTTTAATTGGTGAACTAATTAAATAAAAAATAAATAAAACAAATAACTGACGAATTTACACCTGTAGCAAGATATATAGGTTCTATTTTAGATTATAAATCATTTAAATAAAATCAAAAATAAAAACAATGGGTAATTAACACAAAAAATTAACCAATGAACTTAAACACTAAATAAATGAAACTTAATGAGAAGATGAAATTCTTTTCTTCTCATATTCTTAAGCCAAAAACCATAACTTCCTTGATAATTATTTTTTTATGTCCATCATTTAATAAAAGAAACTGATCGGTCTTTATCATTGTTATTATTTCCTCATACCAATAAAACCTCTTATTATTTGTATTCCTTTTGACATCATCGCTGTTGCCTTCCAAATCTCTCATTCAAGCAAACCTTTCAAAGAAGTCCCTTAAATTGAGTTTGGCTGTCTCCATTTGGATAGGCGGGTCGTTTCCGTAAATACCACCGCATCGCCAACACCACACCTTCATTTTGGATAATAATAATCTATGTTCTAGGTAACAATCCAAACTCTGTAACTTTGTTTTATAGTAAACTTGAAAGATTTTTTGTAGTAACAGCTACGAAGTCATTCCTTTAATTTTATTATTAAATTATTTGTGAAGCAGTTAAATAATATATGTATCGTTTTGCCTTAAAGTAGGATAATATTTTCCACATACTTTGTGTTGTATTTTACATTGTTTGCTGATGTTCACAGTTCACATGACACCATGTTCTACACACCTAGAATGATGGTTCTTCTTTACTTAAAAAACTAGAGTTAATGATTCAATTAAATGGGAGGAAACGATATGTTTAGATAAATTTGGACATGGTTTTAATACATGAGAAGAAAGTCAGGAAACATTATATTTTTAATAATGCTCAACGAATGATGTGTAAATGTAATGCTTTCTAAACTTTATATTGCTATTTTTTACTTAAACTACATGTTTACTATTTTAAGGGAAAACTTAACAACAATCTAATTGTTCCTAAAGAATTATAAATTGAAATGTATGATGCGTACAGAATGTCGGATGGTCATAAAAAATCACGTAAAATGCAAAAACAAAGTTTTTATGTGTCTTAAAATTAAATGAAAATTACTATCTTACCCATATAGAACCCGTTATATAGTAGTATAGATATAGATATATAGCCAAACATCATGCAGCCTCGCCGCAACGCGCGAGTTCGTGCTAGTTTCATAAAAAAAAAAACTCTATTGATGTGAACAGTCATATCCATTGCGATCACCCACTATTATATATAGACGACTTTGGTTTCAATTGACTGCTTGTTTTTAGCTCTGAAAATGATTTAAAGGTCAACAAAAAGTTAAGCATTAAATAAGCACATGGTTCTAACTTATGAGGTCCTCCCTCGCCACTAGTCTTCTTTCTACTCAAAAATAATATTTAATCCTAAAATAAAGTGGTTTATATTGTCCGACGCACCAGGCCCGGCCAAGCATAAGTAAAACCAAGCTAGGGCTTTGGGCCCCCAAAATTTTGAGGGTCAATTTAAGAAAAAAGTTTTACGTATAATGTATATATGATATTTTCTTTGAGGACAGAGTCAACTGAATGATTGTAGTTGGGTGGTATAATTGTTCCCTTCACCGCGTGTAGTCCGTAGTTCGAATCCGTATAGCTGTTATTTTTAATTCTTCTGTTATTAGCATTTAAACTCATCCATTTAAAAATTTAAAGCTTCATTTTTCCCAGAATTTTGGGTTTAAATCCCAACAAATTCTAATAATAATAACCACTAAGTTGTAATAATAATAAAGAAATACTTATGGCTGTTTCGTGTTTTTCATCTGCTAGAGGGATGATATATCATATATATATTTTTTTCTTACAATTTTACTTGATAATATAACCACTTAGTTTATAATTTTTTAAAGGTTATATTCATTTCCACAAGTAAGCTTATATTGCAATTTCTATGCTAAATTAAAACCGTAAATATAAATCACCAAAAAATGAAAAAGGGCCCCGGATTTTTTTTTCGCTTTAAGCCTTCAAAACGGTTGAGCCGGCTCTGCGGACGCACCATGAGGTATGATATCAATAATAGATCATGCTATTAAGTATTAACTGGTTTTAATACATGAGAGGGAAAGTCAGGAAACATTATCTATATCTATCTATCTATATATCTATATCTATATATCTATATAACATTATTAAACAAACTGAATATCTAATATAGTAAATTTACAAACCTTTTTAAGATGGGAGACCAAAAGGTTTAGTTTAAATTTTTTAACCTGTTTCTGACCACAATACCCTTACCTTATAAATACTCTTCTTCAAAGGTGACATATTATCAGTCTAACATTCAATCCAACTTAATTATCTATTGAATGCCATAAATAGGTTTCATGAGGCTATTCCAAAGATCAGACCTCTTTATTTCTCTCTTAAATGAGGTTTCAATGATTTCTTCTATTTTTTAGATCATGGAGTTGTGTAATCGATGACTTGATTGATTGTAACTGTAACCAACGATTCAGTTTTCGTATTAAATGTAATTGAAGACAAATTGATTCCATCTAATGTGTGCTTCGTTCAAGTTCATTATAAAGCATCCGCAAGACGTGTCAGCTATTCATTCCGTTCTTATTACCCTAATTAGTGGGTATTTGGATGTGTTTCTATACTCAAGTACTCTGTTTTTCATTATTGTTGTGTCGCACGGATTATAACATTAAATCTTGGATGGAAATTTGTTGTAAAGTTTGTGTCTTTAGTGTTTGATTTGAGGATCAATGGGTGTAAGATTGTAATCAAGATTGTGGGTCGGTTCTTGAATTATGTTGTTCTTTCACGAGGAAGTGTTGGAATTAAGGATCAAAGTGTTTGATTTGTACAGAGGATTGAATTGCTGGTTTTAATAACATCATAGTAATTTTTCATCAAGTGTTTTCTTGGTTGTATATGTAGACTTGTAGGAACTCCCAAAGATCAAAGGTTAATAAAGGTCGAGACCAATACATGCTTATTTTTTTAAATTAAATGCTTATTTCAAGATTTTTTTTATAAAACAACTGGATCATTAATAGTTTGATTACAAGATGCTAATGCTATCTTTTTTTGGATGTGTTTCTATACTCAAGTACTTGTTTATTTTTTCCTTGTTTAATTATTGAAGCAGATGGAGTATGTTACTGGCCAAAAATTGATACATGAGTTTCAGATGCAATGGAAAGAAAATTTCAATGCGCAACTTTACAGGTTCTTTTCGACACTGATGACTGAACCATCACATGTTATCGACTTATCGTGATTTCTTCCATTAGCTTATTAATTGAACTAATATACATTCTTTCTACAATTAGACGTCCAACTCCCTCAGCGATTCAACTTAACTTATTCCACAGAAGATGAGGACTAAAATGGAGAGGTATGTTGTCATACACAAAGGTGTTTTAAGGTTATTGAACATATGTTTGTTATACTTTTGGAACATTAACTTTTTTTTTTGGAAAAATATACTTCGTTCAAAAACGACCACCGACGGACCTCAAAGCAAGGATCGCCTGTCCACAAACGAAATTACATCACGTTCAACGGACAATTACACCACTCATTCCAGTCTAAAACATGCATTCTACTCCTATTCTTAGACCAAAAATAAGACGTCATCTTTATGTTTTGGAACATTAACTTATCCATTTTTTTCCTTTTGTACCCTAATTTACATTTTGATGGCAATTGTATAAATCACTAATGCAACTCATGAAGTTTAACCCAAACCATATAGTCTTGAAATCGTCACATTTTACCTCACTCATTCCTCGTTATTCATCATTAATACCCATCTTCAATGCTATAATTGTGAGCCATTATTCATCATTAATCATATTCATTATTCAGCATCAATCATATTTATTATTCATCTAGTAAAACATTATTAAAGAAACTGGATGGCCTTTCAACTTCCTTCGCCCGATGTTATAAAAGGAGATTTTTCTCTAAGTTTCAACACCCATATCATACACCTTTGATTCGAACTCGTCAGAATAATTACGCAGTCGTCGTCCACTGACATAATGGTATAGCATTATAGATATTAGAGCAGCTTCACATAAGAGGCTACCCCCACATTTTTTTACTGCTATTAGCATATGTTCATGGAAATGTTATACTTGAAAACTTTTTGCTCGGTCATCCTGGGACGCCTAATAGAAAAAGTTGAGAAAAGATTTGGGTTTAGGTACATATTTCTTTCATCAACTTGCTTGTACAATACAACTACTTAATTCAAAACAGATTTAATACTTCATGTTCATCACCTTTTTGTTATGTAGTGTTAGTGTGTTTGGTGTCTTAGTAGAATCAATGTAATGCTCTTATGATTCAATAGCAACAATGTCTCTACAATTCTTTCTGAAAGATTATAGGCACAACCGGGTCCAAAGGTATATACTAATATACTATACACATACACCTTTACTTATACATTCAATATTCTCCAAGTTTAATTCGTAAAAATTGAAATATATTATATAGGCTGAGGGGATATTTCTTATAGATGCCGAAAACAACAAAGAAGAAGAGCAGAATCTTAAAACGGGTGGTCTCACTTCTCTTAGGTCAGCTGTCTTTGTTTCTGTGGAATTTTAGGGTTTCAACCAATACAAACCAGAAATAATCAACACAAGCAACAATGATATCAACACAAGAATGTAGGCGACAAAACGGTGACAAAACTCTTATTAACCCAAACCAGAAATTTACCCCCCAAATACCCAAGGATCTCAGCAATCACTGAGATCAATAAACTGAGAGTACAATACAATGAGATCTGCTGATTACAAAGATCAGCAGATCAAAAAAATAACAATACAAAGAACAAAACTAATAACCAACATACAAACCTATAGAAACCCTATAACCAGAAGAGAACAACGAACAAAAAAAAAAATAACAGCTGAAACCCTAACTTGTACAACTCATGAGTTTATATAGCCAGAGCCACAAAGATCCAACAGCCACGATCAATTTTAATCCAACGATCATAAACCTTCCATGTCAGCAATCTGTGTGAGAAAACACACATAACAAACACAAATAAACATGACCCGGTTCACATGAACCAGACCACAATAAACTTTCAATGAACCCTTTTATCAAACACTTGGGCTTTAATAAACTCCAGCCAACACATCAACTAACCCACCTGATCATTATAAGCCCAAATCTTATAGTAATTGAATTATAACAAGAATGACTATATATTTTTAACAGTTTCGCATCGACCTGTTAGTGAACTCAAAAGCTGCTGCGACTACGGTTGAGGAAGAATTATAAAAGGTATCAAACACGAAGAACTTTAGTAGATTGTGTTGTTTGCCGTTGAGGAATTATGGTTAGGTTACAACAATTTGGGTAATAATTTTGTTTTTTGACTACAAAAATAAAAGTCTTAACTTGTTTTTTTTTTTTTTTTTTTTTTTTTTTATGAAATTTAGGTGATGTGTGGTAGGTGGAAGGCTTTGCAGCTTTGGTTCGGTGTTCAATTTCATTTTTAATGTTGAGAACCAAAACTGCGGTATCACAATGGGCTCGGTCCCTTAACTTGGAGAGACAAATCACAAGGGGACTTTGTTTCACATAAATTTAAAGTCTCAAAGCATCGACTTTAGGGAGTTTGTATTGCAACAAAACTTGACTTGTCAAATGCATTCCTAATTTACTTGATCCTTGGTTCTCTTTGGTGGAACTATTTAAGATAGTAATTATAGTAGGACATTGTTTTTCTTCTGTTTTCTTTTTTATTGGAACAACTTTCGATATTATTTAATCATGTAGGTGTAGTTTAACTGAATGGTAATTTTGGTGTAGTTTAATTGATTTTTTTTTTTTTGTAGGGATTTGAAGGATACTACAAATGATATGGTCTAAATATGAAGATTTTGGTGTAGTTTTATTGAATTTGTGTTAGGATATTTAATGAAATATTTGATTCATTAAAAAAAACTAGTTTACTCTTCGCGCGCGTTGCTGCTAGGGATGAGCTCGATCCCGACAATACCGATACCGAAAAGTCCAAAAAAACCAATACCGAACACATACGGTTACGTTACGGTATCAGTTCGGTAAATACCGATCCCGTACCGATTATACCGAAACCGAAATCCATAAATATGGGTACCGATACCGATCCCGAAACCCCCCGGTTCGGTATCTGTTCGGTACGGTTCGGTACGGTACGGTATCGGGACGGGACGTGATCGGTATTTGGCTTTGTATATGCTCATCCCTAGTTGTCGCGCGTTCACTGTCATTATTGTCTTGGTTTATTAGGGTACCAATGCGACAATGTTAGCCTAAGCGATCACAAAAAAATCTGGAAAAATGTTTGCCTCAAATCAGGTCTCGAAACTAAGACATCCGTTTAAGGAAAAGCACCTCAAACCGCTACACTACCAACCCTTTGTGTTTATTCCAACCCAATTATTTTTAAACATAAAATAATGATGTGGGAAAAATATTAAATGATGTTGTAAAAGAAAAAAGGAAACAAAATGATTGAGCCTAGAATCGAACCCACAACATCACTCTTAGGAAGGTGAACTCAAACCACTACACCACCAATCAATATAGTGTTTTAATATGAAACCAAATATATTTAATATTAAATGATGTTGCAAGAGAAAAAAAGAAAGAAAATGATCCAGCCAAGAATCGAACTCAAAAAACTCACTATTAAGAAAGTGAACCTCAAACCACTACACCATCAATCAATGTTGTATTTTAACATGAAACCAAATGTATTTAATATTAAATGATGTTGTAAAAGAAACAAAGAAAGAAAATGATCCAGCGAAGAATCGAACTCACAACCTCACTCTTAGGAAAGTGAACCTCAAACCACTACACCACCAATTAATCTTGTAATTTAGTATGAAACTTACTATATTTATTATCAAATGATAGTGTGGAAAAAAAAAAAAGAAAAAGAAAAAATATGATTACTATTCATGTTAAGTTTTCAATAATATATCATGAGTGAGGAGGAGTTGGAGACTTGGAGCCATGGAACTGTGAAGGGTAAGAGTAAGAGTGATATGCCAAACATATAAAGAAAATCTTTGAAACATGTGGTCAAATTGAAAAGTCAGACAACGACACTATTTACTGCTCATGTTGAGAATTATATTTAATAAAATTATATTAGAGACCTCTTGAACTGTCAATGTAGGAAAACGGTTGGCGATATATCTCTATCCTTCAGTCTCTTTCTCTCTCTAACCCCAGGGCTGTTTTAAAGAGAACAACCCTCAGTAATAAAGAGGCAAATAAGGGTTAGTCACGCTGCCACGTTAAGCAAGGAAACTTGGTGGGGGCAATACGTGTAAACTGGTGGAGATACGTGGAGCAATGTGTGACACCGGCAAACTCCGGTAACTAACTTTTTGAAAACTTAGTAAGTCTAACCTTAGCGAGTCGCGCATACATTACACATGACAAGGTCAGTCGAGTCGAGTCGTGGCATCATTGGGGTTTTAACCACACCAAGTCTCGAGTCCCGGGAATTGGTGAACGAGTGTGAACGTGTTTGTTTTCATGTATTATGTGTTTAATAATCAATATGTGACTTAATCGGTATGTGTATACGTGTTTACATACGTTAAAAACGGTGATTACACGCATTGCATGACATTATAGGTGATTACGCGTAATTGCATGATATTAGGGGGTGATTAGCCCTAATTGCATGACTTAGGGGGTGATTAGCCCTAATTGCATGCTGATA